>CAVNYN010203051.1:0-45867 GCA_963692815.1 Nyctanthes arbor-tristis | reverse complement strand
TCTATTGCTTCATCGATTGTCTCAACAAGAAAAATTAGTTACGCATGATAAATGAATTCATAACAAAAGCATTCATAGGGTTCGAATACATGACCAGATTCTAGCAATAAAAGACGAAGAATAATGAAGGAAACGTTTGCACCAGACGAAGAACTTCGCTCTTCAATCTTCACGCGAACCCCGTCTTCAATCTCCAAGCCCTCGCTCCAATCTCGTAGCCCTCAAGAATGAGTTTCCTATGATGAATCCCCCTTTTACCGAAGGGTTCTCCTTCCTTTATAGTTGGGGAGGCCTTAGAACCCTATATTGTGTTAAAAATGGCCCGAAAACACGTAAACGCCATTCCCCGATACGGGCCGCGGGTGGCCGCGGGTATGCTTTCCGCGGCCTGCCCGCGGCCAACAGATTCTCAGGCCATCCCGCGGGTGGCCGCGGGTATGCTTGCCGCGGCCTGCCCGCGGCCTACTTCCGTGGCATGTGGGTTGGTCCCTGTTTTGAGTTTTTCTTGCAGCAACGGTCCTTTTCGGTTTTTCCCTTCTTTTAAACACGTCCCTAAACTTCTTGTACTCTGCATAAAGGTCCCCACTCTCTTTAAACGCATCATAGATGATCTTCTCACCCCGAACTCTTGAACAATCCCACCTCGATGCTATTTCTTGAATGTAAAGCCTCAATTTGGTTCAAAAATCATTCTTTTCCCTTGTATCACTCCAATTTGAGCTTTTCACCTGTATGAACCATATCCACACAAATTAGGTAGAAATCTGTTCGGTTTCATGTAAAATTGCATAAGTTAAGAGAAGTATTTTTGTATATAAAATACACTTATCAAAAACATATGAGTTTACTAGCCCAGTGAGTGGAGTTTTGTAATTAAATATGCTTTGAAAAGTCGAAAATGCATCTTTTGAAAAAATCTCATAGAACATACAAACCACTTCTCGGTTTTCATAATTTGAAACATAATTTCAGCATAACATCAACATTTATAGAATCATTACACGCTAGGAAACACCATAAATCCACCCCAAAGCGTATCTATAGTCTCATGTCATCATGTAACCTTGTTCATTTTACGTCATACGCGTATAGACACCAGCTTGGGCCATAAGTACCTTATGACCCCTTCGCCCTAGATGGCACAAAAACCAGCTTGAGTCATAGCTAGCACATTAGGTCCCCTCGCCTGGGCGGTATGTCGTATTAACAGTTTGAGCCATAGGCCCCTTCGTCCTTAGGCGGCATATTCATAACATTGGATAAAACATTGAGTTTTCATGCATCATAAACCACATTTCAAATCCAACACTTTCTCAAAAATCGTAGCATCCTTTTTATATAACATTCCACATGAACATTTCTAAAGAAAAATCCACATAACTTTTCTAAGAAATATCAACTTTTGAAATTTCATAGAAATACCTTCATCATAAAACATTGCAAGTTTCTGTGAAATCAAAGTATAGCATATTTCATTTAGAAAGAAAAAAAAAAGAAAGGCTCCACTCACCGGCTAAGTAGCCATGTACATGTAGCATCCTTTCATGTTTCCTGGAATCTAACATGAAGACTCAAATTTCAATTCCTTTTCTCATAATATCTTGTTGTCCAAGTAATTTCTATTTTTCTAACTTTCAAATCATTATGTGCCATTTACTTTCCCTTCTTTTCATTTACTTATTTCACGTCTTAACTTATTTAGTTGTTCACAATATAATACATCAATTCATTATATTAATATATATTTACTCTTTAAGTCATATCTCATTTCTTCCCTTTAAATTCATGTCAATTCCATAATTTCTTTAACTAAATAAAGCTACAATTCCTCTCGATGTCAATTATTCCCATAATCACCATTCTATCACATCTTTAAAATATCAATAACACTTAATACCTTCCATTTTAACAATAGTTATTGCCATTTATGTCATAATTCCAAATAATGTGTAAGATGTTCTCTTGACATTTATATTCAATACCTTATGATAGCTCAATAAATTCCCTTTTTACCTAGAATTGGACATTGAATCCATAGCTTTCTCAGTCCCCCTTCGTTAAAGCCATTAATCATACTAGTTTATTCCTATCTTTGTTTAGTTAACTAATCTTTAGCAACCACCGTAATATTCACATCTTCCATCATGAGATAAGGATAAAGAGGGTTAAATATACTTAATTGATTCGTTTTTGGTTACAAGTCCTCTATTCCTTCTAAATTTTTAGTAGTTTTTCAATCTTCAAAATAAATATATGCTTGTCCACTCTATAGTTATTCTAAAGACTTTACTCCATCTCAGAAATTGCAGTAGATCATATATTAAAATCTTAAATTCTCACCAAGCATAACATGATTTTTAGCCTTTGAACAAAATTTCCACATTTATGTTAAACCTAAAATTATCCAAAATTATCCATTCCTTGCATTTTTTCTAGAATTTACTTAGTTTTACAAATGGTCATGGTAACCATACTAACCCCTCAATTGTCACTAAAAAAATCACTATAATTCTTACCATGTTAAGTAAAATTTCCCACTCTAATTGATGAACATATATATATATATCTAAACTTCTTGTTTCTTTTATATCTAAACTAAAATTCATATTCCTTATCTTATACAAAACCACTTGCGCCATAAAAAAACAACTTATGTCATGGTTTTAGTATTAATTTCACAAGAAATTTCATAAACCCTAGATGAAAACTACATCTTCAGCTTATATAAAATAAAGTTTAAAACAAATAACACTTGTTGGAATTCTTGTGTTCTCCTTCTTGTTGTCCCAAACTTCTTCCAATTTTCCATTTTTTTCTGGTGCTCGAGCAACTCTCCCGAATATTCTCTTTCTCGGTCTCTTTCTCCCCTGTTTCCCTCGTTTCCCATTTGTGAGCAAATAGATAATTTGGATGCTAATTTCCCAAAATTGTCCCTTTAATCACAAACTTTGTATTGTAGTGCATTTTGGTCCCTAACTTGATGCTTTACATCTTTTAAACTTACCAACTTATTGTATGATTCTGTAAAAGTTCTCAAACTTACTTAATTGCTTAAATGGTAGCCCCAAAATTAAATTAATAGATCTTAGTCCAAATTTTGACATTGACTTTACTATTACACCTTCGACTTCGACGGATAAAGGTTGAACTTGAAATTAGCAAAGTGAGTCGTCATAGGAAAAATGTATTATCAACGAATTTTCAATCGTGGATATAGATGTATCCTTAACATACTGAAGCGACTGCCATTATTGGTATCAAACCAATAGTGATTCATACAAGCTAAATCTTCTAATCGATAATTAGGCCAAAGAAAGAATTTTAATTTCATTAATTGATTTTTACTTTTGTCAAGGTGATTACTGTCATCTAGAACTTGGCTGCTATTTGTTCCAACTCTCAACCCTTTTCTAGATTCATTGATATTGAATCAATCGAACACACTTCTAACACTTGTTCCACTTTTGGAAGCCCTTGGGTTATATCACCAGATCTCGATTTTTCATATATAAATGTAATTAATGTATCTCCTTATAAAGGATTTCCCGATAATGGCCATGAACTGTTGCTCATGGAGTGGCAAAATAAGGCTTAGCCAATCGTATTACTATAGAGTCAACTTGAACAAGCATAACCTGACCCCGATTTTAGGTGTGGCGCATTTTTGGCTATACATATATTTTCACAAAAAAAAAATGTTGTCCAAGGCTAATTATTCCAATCATCTAGATCTCCTTCCTTTTGAAATACAAAATGGGAAAATTTAAATATTTCTTTGCCTAGACTTGCTAGGTAAATCCATTTGATTATTCAGTCATTTGATAACTAGAGTCACTTTTTGATAAATGATCACTATGAGTCAGACTCAATAGCATTTGATCAATCCTTTTTTCTGTCATTAAGAGAGAAAATTGGAAATGAAAGTTTCTTTCTCACATCCATTTTTCATCACATTGTCAGAACAAAAATATTAGATGCAGAGATATAGAAATGTTTGGTACACGAGATCGGAAGAGCACACGTCTGATAGATATCTTAAACCTAGATAGATATAAATTCAGCTTGATCGGTAGGTTCTTCTCTCCATTGGAACAATGGGGCTATTAGGCTCATTACTAAACATGTTGAAAAGGTTATATTTCTAAAAATGTTGAAGAGATGAAATATAACAAAGGTATATCATTTTTATCAGAGGTTGAATCAATCATCAGAAGAAGAATTAGGCTAAAAATTAGGATACATTCTGGGAAAATCTAACATCCATCGAAGAGAAGCTAATGGATTAGAAACAGAAAAATGAATAGATCATATCAAAATACAAGAAATTCTCAGATAAAAGAAAAATATATAGAGAGAATTGTAAAAATTTATAGAGCACATCTTATGTTATCTATTTTTTTTCAATCAAAAATAACCTATTGTATCACAGAAAACATCATTTGAATAGGGTAAAGTAAAAAACCAAACCTACGAGATGGAAATAAATAGATCCACTTCACTGAATTATATTTGTTCGGTACGCTATTGTCAATATAAATGTTGAGAAAAGAATACAATGAAAAAAATGTAAAAAAGATTTCAATGAAGCTTCTCTTCACTAATATAAAGGTAAGGGTAATTTGCGTAAACGGCTATCATTTAGTGTTAATGTGGAAATTGATCGTATAGTTTTTAACTTGGTGATTTCGACTTTTACATATCACCATTCATTGCAAAAAGGACCTTATTGTCCAAATTTGTTAATTTCTGTTGTTAAAATGATCTTTTTACCGTTATTTTCCTTTTTTTTCTAAAATATAATTCTTTTTAAAGGTATTTTACCTTTAAGGTATTTTTCGTTAGAATCTTACAAGAAATATAGATCTTTATATTTTAATTGAAATTAAGGGTAAAAAGGTCATTTCAATAACAAAGTTGACAATTTTAGACGGTAAGGTCCTTTTTGCAATGAATGGTGATATGTAAAAGTTGAAAACGTCAAGTTAGAAACTATATGGTCTATTTCCACACTAACACTAAACGATGAGGTCCATATGTGCAAATTAGCCATTGCAATGAATGGTGATATATAAAAGTTGAAAACGTCAAGTTAGAAACTATAGGGTCTATTTTTGCACTAACACTAAATGATGAGGTCCATATGCGCAAATTAGCCATAAAAGTAGTGGCAAAGGCAAACTGTTAGTTGCCTCAAACATGTGCAGCAAACAATGTTGTTCTACACTTGCACCAATATAATTGGTGTTCGTGTTGCTGTTGCTGCCCCTAATGGTAGTGTGTGTTTTTTGAATCTGTTCTTTAAAATCCAAATTCTCATCATCATCATCATCATCATCATTATTATTATTATGATAAATTACAAGGAAATGAAATGAAATGAATTGTGGCGATTTAATAAATGTTTAAAATCTGTAGTTATAATTGAGCAGTTGGCAAAATTAATGGCTAAATTAATAATAGGTGAAATTGTCATTTTGATGTATAATGAGAATCAAACAAGCACTTATCTGATTCAAAATGCGTAAATATGTTTGTCAATGTCCAAATTAATATTTTGGGTCATTTTCACTCTATGTCACTAACCTTTCAATTTTATATTAATTTTATCTTCATTAGATCGGAAGATCTACTAGGCTCCTAATTTTTCATTTATTATCGTATTATGTCTCTAATCTTTCAATTTTTACCATTAACCCTATCAATATGATTACTATACCTTTAATTTTTATTTCCACTATAAGTCCCTAGCCTTTCAATTTTTATACAATTTTGTCCCTATTTTTTTGGGCATATAGAACTCCTAACCTTTCATTTATTGCCGCGTTACGTCTCTAATAGCACCTTTCATCCTCAACCTTTCAATTACTAATTTTAGATCCTATTAAAATTACCATTTTAGCTTTAATTATTTAAATAAAAAATAAAGAATAATATCATAGCCCCGTAGTGGTAACAAAATACTCTATCTATACCAAACTTTATGGATACCTAATCTGCGTAAAAAAATTTTAAATCCGATAGTCAATGTAACAGATTGGATCGGGTTTTTTGATTCTTCCGATCTATCATGTAACAGATATATATCAGGGTGGATTCACAAAAAAAATATATATTTTTTCAATTTACAACAATGAAAAAGAATCTTAATGGGCTATTTCTAATTTTTTGTAGATCCATAACTGGTGGATGATATCGGATTGAGACGGAAAACAAATCAGAGACAAATTAGGGCGAAAATCACAAAGAAAGAGAAGAAATTAAATCAGAATTAAAGTACTATGGTTATGTTTATTTTTTATAAATCAAAAATCAATTGTTTTTTAGAGCGGATCTACCAAATCTGTATTCGATTCATCCCGCTGATACTTATATCAATAACTTTCTTCGATGCGAATTTAATATCTATCGAGACTGTCATAGATTGAGTTTTTAATCTATAACAGTCTCGATAATTCTTAATGCGCTAATTCTTTCTCAACAATGAAAAAGAATCTTGATGCACTAATTCTAATTTTTTGTCTTCCGATCTCACAACTGGTGGAGCATAACATATTGAGACGGATAACAAATTGGACACAAATTAGGGCGAAAATCACAAAGAAAGAGAAGAAATTAAATCACAATTAAAGTATTATGGTTATGTTTATTTTTCATAAATCAAAAGTCAATGTTTTTAGGGCAGATCTACCCAATTCGTATTCGATTCATCCCGCTGATACTTATATCGACAACTTTCTTCAATGCGAATTTAATATCTATCGAGACTATTATAGATTAAGTTTTTAATCTATAACTGTCTCAATAATTCTTAATGCGCTAATTCTAATTTTTGTGGATTCACAATAGATGGATCATATCGGATTGAGACAGATAACAAATCGGAGACAAATTAGGGCGAAAATCACAAAGAATTAGAAGTGGGGGTCAGTCGAGTCGGGTCGGGTTTGGTCCCAACCCGAACCCGACCCGACATTGAGTCGGGTTGGCGATTTTGGAGCCGAGCCGACTCTACTTGGTTCCGTAACCCGACTCAACCTGAGTCAACTCGGGTTGGCTCGGGTTGAGTCGGGTCTCGGGTTGGGCCGGCCCAATACTAAACCAACTTGAATTTCAGCCCAGAATTGAAATTGTGGCCCAGTAGAGACTTGAACAGCTAGAACATCCTTTGCAAGTTTTGATAGAGTGTAATACTTTTTTTGTCCATGTAACCTCCACCATCTAAGCACGTCGAACTCCGTGTCCTCTATGCTTTCACATGGATCATTCAAGTATCTCTCAACGTCATCCCTAATTTGCTCAGCGCTATCTATCTCCGCCATCATTCTTTTAAACTTATCCATCATAGCTTCAGCACAACTTGAAAATATGGTAGTAGAAGTAGCGTGTGCTCTTCCGATCTAACAATTGTAGCACTAGAGTCAACAGAGGTGGATGTTTGAGCTTTTGGATCACTATCATCGAACTCCTCATACCACTTGTTACAGCTTTTCAAAGTCTCCGTCAAATTGTCTATCCACGTCTCGGCTCGTGAAGGAGTATAAGTTCGCCCAGAAGAAACTTCACCATTTTCATTTTGTACCTAGGATCAAGCACTGTAGCAATCAACAACATCTGATTAACCCCGGCCATGTTTCCCCAATATTTGTCATACTTCTCCCTCATTCTACAAGCCATGTCTGCAATAATATGATAGGTACTCATCTCCCAAGCTGATAAATCAGCTAAAAGGCCACACACTTCTTTTAAATAGCAAGTGGAGCTAACTCGTAACGAATTGCTGAACTTCAAAGTGAAGTCATGAAAGTTCTTTAGAAATCTGATGAAAACTTCTGCATTTTTCCAGTCATTAGCTTTCAGAGGCCTAGCTTTTCTAAATCCATTCTTTTTTTCCTCAAAATAGCTCCTAAACTGAGCAGATCGGAAGAGCACAGCCTAAAAGCCTTTTCGTACTTTAAAGCCGCCTCTAGCATCAAGTAGGTGGAATTCCACCTAGTTGGCACATCAAGAAACACTGCATTCTTACACTCAACTTTTGAAGAAACAACACATTTGTGAAAGTTTGCAGTTCTAGCCGGGGATGATTTCACAAACTTAACTGCATTCCGAATAGCAGCTACCGAATCATGCATCTCTTTCAGCCCGTCACGGACGCACTTGCATTATCCAATGTAACAGTAAAAACCCTATCAATACCCCCAACAAAGCAAGCATTGTTCAATAACATTGCCAATTGTTTCACCCTTATGCTCTTCCGATCTCACAAAAGTTTAAGATTCTTTTCTGAAGCTCCCAATTAGAATCAATAAAGTGGGCCGTCAAGCATATGTAATAGATATTTTGAATAGAAGTCCAACAATCTGTCGTAAGGGAAACCCTCTGATAGACCAATTTCTTCTTCAACCGCCCTCTTTCAGCCTTATATATCTTGTATATGTCTCTAACCACTGTCCTACGTGATGGAGGCTCAAACTTAGGACAAACATCACTGCAAAAATAGCGAAACCCAGCTCCCTCAACAAAATTGAAAGGTAGCTCATCGATGACTACCATATTCGCACAAGCATTTCTAGTTGCTTCCTTATTGAATGTAACTGCAACTAGATTACTCCCTCCGTCCTTTGCCCGATCAAAACTAAGTGTTTTTTGTTTTTTTTTCATCCACTCTCCCTGGATACTTCCTGCACACCCTATTTATATGATTTCCAAGACTTGTTGTCCCGCACTTTCTTGAATCTGCTGAAAAGTCTGTGTCACAGTACTTGCAAATTGCTCTAGAACTAGGATCTGCCTCCTCTCCAACAACATCGAAGTGTTCCCACACCCAAGAAAATCTCCTAGACTTTCTCTTACCTAAAGCCGATGGTGGGAGTGGTGGGAGGCCTGGACCTCGAAGATTAGTTGTAGTAGGAGATGGGGTAGGAATTGGTGTTGTATTTGGAGTTGGACTCAGATTTGGGGACGGGCTTGGAGTAGGAGTTTCAGCGGTTGAGTTAACTTCATTGTCCGAATCCGTTAAGTCCACTTCCATCTTAGCAAAATCAATCAAAAATCAAATGACCAATTTCATTAAGGTAATCACTACGAAGGAAAAAATAAATTCTATGTTTACCATAAATTCAATTAAGACGGTAAAGTAATACATTCAATCCCTAAAATTGATTGAATCAACAAAACAAGCTCAATTGCTCAAAGCTAAAAACCTAAAATATTATAGACTGAGGTACAATTTCCTCCCTCTTTTTCTTCAAGGGTTTGTTATTGGTAATGATCACAAATATATATAATGATTGAACGAAGAATGGTAATATAAGTAATTGAGGTAACATCTTAAGTAAATCATCAAAAAACTGTCATCTGACAAATATGGGTAGACTTTAAACTAATTATTGTACTACTAGTTATTAAATATGGGTAGACTTTAAACTAATTATTAGACTGTGTTCTAAGTAGTTTAACTCAAAGATGCACTCATCTTGACCTATTGTCGCTCCTTACATTTTATCACGTAATAACAACTTTTTTATTGTGTATTGTTGTGTGCGTCTAATCTCACAACGTAATTTCAAAACCTTTTCACATCACATATACTCTTTGAAATATTGCTTCTTGATTAATGTTTCTCTTTTATTTATTTGCACTTGTAAGCAATTACATAATAATTATATTAAATGATCTATATTTAATGAAGAAAATATACATTAATTAATATTTATAGTGAAGTTATCAATTAATGAAATTGTGCTAGCAGATAAAGGGAGATAGTCATTCTTTAGAGACCATTAATAGTTCATAAGTCGTATCCATATCCTAAGAAGATTACAATAATTACATTTATATTTCCACACAAATATGTCTATTTTCATCATTATCAAGGTCAATAAGAATAATTTGCTTCAAATTAAAAATTACAAAAAAAAGGTCAACAAGACTTTTTACACTCGAATCTCTTTTGGACGATTAGGATTTATTATCTATCAGAATTTGTCATGTAACTTTCTTTCATTTTGGACAACGACCAAGTGAAGCTTTGCATAGAGGTTGGTAATTAAGCAACAAGTTTGAACATTGAAACCAAATTTATAAATGAAAATTTCTCTTCCGATCTCCTAACCAACTGATGAGGGTAATTAACACATGCATGTATAATGTTGGAACTTATTAAGGATAAACGAAGCTCTCATTTTGAATCACAACCCTTTACCCAAGATGTCAGTTTAAACTTTGAATCAACAAGACAAGCTCAATTGCTCAAAGCTAAAAACCTAAAATATTATAATCTCCAACAAAATTATAATTTTCAAAGCTCAATATTATAATTGCTGACCCTTCCCATCTTTTTAGCTCAAACTTTGAATCAACAAGACAACAACACAGTCTCAATTCTCAATTCTCAATCCTCAAAGTCAAAGATAAACACTTTGAGGACACACAATCAACAATTACACAATTACAAATAAAACTACTTCGCTGTTTTAAGTGTAAACAATTACACATTCACAAAAATCACAAATATCCCAAGTGCATTCATTCCACTTTTAAGAGAGCAAAAATATCCCAAGAAACCCAATCCTATAGCATAGAAATACATAAAGATTCTATGGAAATTTCCACATACTCATTCATTTCAAATTCAGACCTAGCCGACCCGTAGGAAGACACAACATTCACAAGTCACAAATACACAATTACACATTCAAAAAAAATGAAGTAATATTATAACAATTACACAATATTCTAACAATACACATTTCCAAGAAAATCACAAATAAAACTGCTTCAATATTCTAACAATATACGATTACACATTACAAATAAATCTAACATAAATCACAAAAAAATCACAATATTCTAACAATACTCTAACAATTGCACAATATTCTAACAATACACATTTACAAAAAACATAACTCAAAAAAGTCTGATTATTATTTTTACATTTTAATTTTGATCAATTATTATGTCTATGAAAACAATAATTTTTTATTTATCATTTATTTTATTCACTATGCATAATAATTTATTAATACAGAGCTCACAATATGTGATATTCAACTGAAATTAAATGTCATGTAAAACAGGGCTTATGTCTAGTTATAAAAGTGAAGATAATTTATATTGTTAAAATGCAAAAAATCTGAAATTAAAAAAAAAAGGAAAACTAAACTATCTACCGGCGACTTGGGAGGCAGAATCCGGTGAGAGCAGGTGAAGCGGCAGTGGCAGGCGGCAGGCGGCGGGTAGCAACAACCAACAGACGAAGCAGCCGACAGGGGCAGTCACAGCATACGCAGCAAGCGGGCAGCAGTCGAAGCAGCAGCACCAGACGTGGCGGCGGAGACGGCGGAGATGACGGAGTTAAAAGGGCGGCGGCTGTATTCTTCTTCTAGGGTTTGTGAGGGGTGAGAGTACGACTGTATCTTTGAGCCTTTGAAATTGAGACTTGAGAGTTGAGAGTGAGACTCAGACAGTGAGAGAGTGAGGTGAATAGGTGTGAGGAAAAGAAAACACGATTTTAGTCTTTAGGAATTAGGATTTAGGACCCAAAAGAAAAAAAAATATACTATATATATAAAATTCGGGTTTAACCCGAATAACCCGACCAGGTCATACCTGACCGGGTATGACCCAATAACCTAACCGGGTCACACCCGGATCGGGTTCACGAGTCGGGACCCCGCGGATTAGACAAGTTTCAACTCCTCGATCCAGATCCGATTCAACCCGGTCGGGTTGCTTGCCTCCAATCCCATTTTCGACCCGACGTGAACAGTAATCGACCCGACCAGACTTTTCTCGGGTCGGTTGAGTCGGGTTTCTCGGATTCCAAGATCAGACGCCTGGCCCTACAAAGAATGAGAAGAAATTAAATCAGAATTAAAGTATTATGGTTATGTTCATTTTTTATAAATCAAAAATTTACTTTTTAGGGTGAATCTACCAAATCCGTATTTGATTCATTCTGCTGATGCTTATATTGACAACTTTTTTCGACACAAATTTAATATCTATCGAGACTGTTATAGATTGAGTTTGTTGTTGTCATTATTTCCGATTGTTGTCATTGAGTTGTTTTGGAGTGGGTCAGAGTGTGTAGATTTCTTATTTTATGCTATTCTTTATTTTTTATTTAAATAATTAATGGTATTAACATTAAAAATTTAAATATTATGTATGAAAAGTGTTAATGGGGATATAATATAATAAAAAAATGAAATGTTGGAGTTCCTATGCTCTCAAAAAATAATAAGGATAAAATTGTATAAAAATTAAAAGATTGGAGACTTATAGTGGAAATAAAAAATCAAATGTATAATAGTCATTTTAATAGAGGTTAATGGTGAAAATTAAAAGGTTGGGGAAGAGACGTGACATAGGGTCATAATACGATAATAAATGAAAGGTTGGAGACTTAGTATATCCAAAAAAAATGAGGACGAAATTGATATAAAGTTGAAAGGTTGAGGACCTAGAATAAAAATTATCCTAATATTTTCAATGAATTCATGAATCACTTTAATTAGTCTTTTCATCTTCCACACAAGTGTTTTTCTTTTTCTTTTTTTTTTAATACTTTCAAGAGTCCTTTTCATGAACTTTCAACTCAAGTAGCGGGAATTTCTACCAAAACAGATCTATCTCCAAATGGAGATAGGTTTACCTTGTTGGAACGCCAACATGGCAAAGACTGGGGCCCACACTCCTATTAAACCAAGACAACAAAAAAGGCAAATTTCAAAATTCAATTCCCATTTTCTGTTTTCACCCTTCCCAGCCCGCGAACTTAACAGTGAACCCTCCCCCCCCCGGCCACCCACGCAACCAAAAAATCCAACGTGGCCCATCAACCAGCCGGCGGTCGGAGCACAGAGCAGGCGCCAGACGTTCTCGGAGATGCCACCCAACCGAACAGCAACTGTAGAGAAGGTCCGGTGAGACGGTAAGGCACGCACATTCTTGATGGGGGAGATGGAGCCTCAGCTGTGATTATCCTTTGAAGTTGCTTCTTTCTTTTCAAGGCAACTTATGTTTTTGGTTGTAATGTGCTAGAATTGACGTCGGCCACTCCTGGCAGTTGGGCTTTTAAGCTCCTGCAAGCTCTCTTGGAGACGCCACCGGGAGGAGCAGCAACCGTAGAGAAGGACCAGTGAGGTAAGAAAGCTGATTCTTGATGGCGGAGTTGAAGTCTCAGTTGTGATTGTCCTTTAAAGTTGCTTCTTTCTATTCAAGGCAACTTATTTTGTTGGTTGTAATGTGCTAGAATTCACGCCGGCTGACCCCCCGGCCGACCCTCCACACTGACAGTCCCTGTTGTTGGAGGGGAAAAAACGGACGCCATGTAGTCGACGAAAGGCAACTGATTGTCAAGGCAAGTAAATTTTTGGATATTAAAGCTAACTTTAATGCTGTAACTCATTGAAATGGCAGATTGTTAACCAATTTGGCAGGTTGCTAAACTCTTTAACGGACAAAAATATACTTGCGCAAGCTATAAAAAGAATTCAAACCGGATTATCTCTTGGCAACGTAGTGACATCTAAGCATTAGTTATCATTGAAAGTGGTGAATTGCATTTGGTTTCGATGTCTAAGAAAACTCGTGACACTAATCGGTAGTCGGTAATTGTTAAAGAAATGCTGAAGAGAGCAGAATTGTATTGGGGCAGCAGAAGTTTTGGGTCTAGTGTTGAAGAGATGTAAAATATCACCATAATGGGAGAATATCATTGCTGAGGAAAATTAGTGCAGATCGGAAGATGAGAATTTCAACTGCAGAGACTTTGTTGCAAATTTTTCATATCAATTCTTTTGTATTGCTCGTTATTTTGTTCTAGAATCTTCTATTAATTGCGTATATATGCAGCTAAGCTATCCTTGATGTAATATTTTTACACAGAGTGAAACTAATCAAAAACTCCCAAAACTTCAATTCTTTGATTGTAATGATGTTGGAATTTTTCTATATCCATAAATGTAATTATGTAAGACTTTATGCTATATTGGTTCCTCCTGCTGTAATAAAGTGGTATGAGAAGAATAATGCTCCAAGAAATACTCATTTTTTAGTAGAACTAAACATGTTGCAACATAATCGAACATTTAAATAAGGTTTAAGGGGGAAAATGAACACAAATTAAGCTTTTTCGTGCACCAAAGATTCTGAGATCTTCCAAATTTTTATGTATTCAACAATTTAAGTTGACTTAGATAAAGAAAGAGTAAACAGCATACAATGCACCTGAGATGGCACATTCTTTTCAAATCTAAATGGCTTTGATAACAATAGAAAATGATCTGCTCAGGCATTGCTCTCCTCACATTAGTCATTGTACTTAAATATTTTAATAATGCAATTACAGAGCTCCCGTCGTTTTATTTTCAGATATATCTTTTTTTTTTGTTAAATAATAAATCAAGGAAATAATGTTGCTGTTAATTTGTGATTTATAGAAACAAAATTGGCATGGAAGTGAAACTGTCCCCAGTGCAGCCGGCACCAACTCTAGATGTTTCACCCGAAACGGCGCACGAGGCTCAGCTACCGCATACAACGAATGAAGGTAGATGGAGTCAAATGCGACCGTAATGGTGGTAGTTGAATATTTTCTAAACTTTGATGATTTAATTCATGCCTATTCTGATTGTCAAACCTTTACCTCAGGTACTAGTCTTACCATTAAGGTCAGGCATGAGTTTAAGACAGCAGAGGATGCACTTTCTTGGTATAATGACTATGCTAGGCGAGTAGGGTTTAGCACCAAAATAGGCAATAGCAAGAAAAACTCTGCCGGTGTGGTTACTTGGAAGGTGTTAGCCTGCAATAAGGAGGGAAAAACAAATTATACATATCGGAGGAAGCAAGAGGAGGTAGGTTGGCAAGGGGGTGAGAGAAGACGTAGTGACACGAGGTGTAGGTGTTAGGCTAGAATGGATATTTCGAAGAAACAGAAAGGGGATGGATGGACAGTCAATCTTTTTGAGGAGCACCATAACCATGAGCTGGCCACTCCTAGCAAAGTTCACCTGCTTCGCTCGCACCAGAGCGTTTCAACTACAAAGAAGGCCCAAATGTAGGAGTTGTCTGAGGCCAACATCTTGACCCACACACAGATCCGGTTGTTGATGAATGAAGCGGGGGGTCCTGCAGCAATTGGGTGTTGGGAGAAAGACCTGTATAACCATAAGGGGGCAAAGAAAGCTGCAGTAGACGGGTGTGACGCCGTGTCCTTGATTCATCATTTTGAGATAGAGAAGGACAAGAATGAAGGCTTTTTCTATTGTTATGAGACAGGCATTGACGGGACCCTTGCCCGATTCTTTTGGGCTGACAGTGATTGTAGGAATGTGTATGCATTTTTCAGGGAGGTGGTAGTTTTTGACACGACATTCAACACGAATAAGTACGATTGGTATCTTGCCCCTTTTGTCGGAGTAAACCACTACCGATAAACCACAGTATTTGGTTGCGAATTGCTTAGTGAGCAGACAGCAGAGTCATTTGCCTAGTTGCTCTCCAAGTTTTTGGAGGCTATGCCCCAACGTGCACCCCCAGTTATTTTTATTACCGATCAGGATGCTGTAATTACAGAGGCAGTAGCAGAGGTATTTTCTGATGCATCTCATCATCACTGCATATGGCACATCCTCAAGAAATTCTCTTCCAAGATGAATCTTGCAGTCTACGAGAAATTGCAACAGGACCTGGTCAGAGTTATTATGGGTTTGTGAATCCCTGAGCAGTTTGACGCGAAGTGGGCAGAAAAACTTGAGCTCCACTAGATGGGTGATCATCCATGGCTCACTAAAATCTATGCCATACGACAGCAATGGGTCCCTGCATATGTGAAGCAAGTGTTCTGTGTTGGGATGTTGAGTAGCCAGCGGATTGAAAGCCAGCACTTTGTCATTAAGCGATATGTGGACATAAAATGCTCCTTACATGAAGTTGTCACACGGATTACTCGTGGCATTGTTCAACAGAGGCACCGCGAGTTGGAGACGACACATCATGATTTGAATGAAACTCAAAGAATAGCTACAACATATGAAATGGAGCGGCAGATGGCCAGTGTATATAGTAGGACCGTGTTTGGTCTGTTTCAGGAGGAGTTCGACGATTCCCGATGCTATACTTGTGATTTGGTTGAAACTACAGACGCTTTAAACACTTACATGGTACAGAGATTTGCTCTAGGGGTGAACGTGGAACGGCATCGTGTGGTCACATACAAAAGACAAACAGATCAGGTGTCGTGTAGCTGCCACAAGTTTGAGTTTGAGGGAATTCCCTATCGACATATGCTTTGTTGGATGCGACTAAATCAGGTGATGCTTATGCCTGAGAAGTATATTTTGTGCCGTTGGATGAAGAAGGCAAAAAGCAACGCCATATACTAGCCATCGGGCTATTCCTTTTCCATCCTGCCAGTACAGTCTAGATTCTTGTCCCTGAAGCAGCAGGTAATGGAGGCGTAATTATAATGAAAAGTAGGTAGAACAATGAACCAACTATTGACACATAAGTTAGTGTTAGTAGCGAGATTTTACTAGTAATGAGAGTTGGAGCGTAATTACTAGTGATGAGATTTTACAAAGACCATAATAGGCATATTACAAATGCACACGAATTTTATTTTGCCCACGCATGCATGTTATTATGCATGCGTGTAACACATGGCACACATTTAGGCTATACGTGTAGGGTGCTTGTAGCTTAGATGCTTGACACATATACACGCATGCATAATAACATGCATGTGTATAAGCAAAATAAAATTCTTATACAAATGCATGCCTTTACAAAAATAATAGACCATGTATTATTTTATGTCCTCTTTGTTGACAGAGTCTAAATGAATTTGCAGCCTTATGGTGTTGGTCTTTACATGCAATGTTATTGTAAAGTCTCCTTTAATTAATTAATCTCTCCTTAAAAGTATCTAATTATTCAACCACTATTCGGCGCATAGAAAAAAAGCAATAAGTGTGACAAAAAATATAAAAGAACAAACTAATAAAGGACAAATGAATAGGGCAGACAGTAAGAGGAAGGAGAAAGTAATGTAAAGTTAAGTTCTTCTTGAGAGAAGAAATAAATCCTAAAATTTCATTAAATTCCATTTCGGGACACCTCCTAAATAATTTTATATCGTTGTGATAGCAAAACGCTTATGAGCTCTTGAGTTCAAATGGTGGTGTGCCTAATAAAGGAAAACTTGGTTTGGTTCAATAATATTTGAACTTAAAATTTAACACACACATCTATTTTCTCCCTGAAAATCTAAGAAAATAAAATATGTTTCAATGATTTTTGCACTACAATCTTACACCAACAATTTTCATTCTAGTTTTTCACTATGGTATTCTTGTAATTTGAGTAGTACACTTAAAATTTAACACACACATCTATTTTCTCCCTGAAAATCTAAAAAAATAAAATATGTTCCAATGATTTTTGTACTACAATCTTACACCAAACAATTTTCATTCAAGTTTTTCACTATGGTATACTTGTAGTTTGAGTAGTACACTTAAAATTTAGCACACACATCTATTTTCTCCCTGAAAATCTAAAAAAATAAAATATGTTCCAATGATTTTTGAAATACAATCTTACACCAACCAATTTTCATTCAAGTTTTTCACTATGGTATACTTGTAATTTGAGTAGTACCCTTGAATGCAAGTACAGGGTTCAGGAAGGAATATCACAGTTGTATGTACACTTTTTTATTAATTGTAGGCCAATATTTTGATATTTGAACTTTTACCCTAGCAACAAAAATTTTCAATACAGATAAGCATTTTAAACAATAAAATAAAGTATCAAACAACACCCCAATATTAGTTTTTAGACAATTCAGGGAAGAAGCAAACCTAGGCAGCTAATATATAATAATCCACCTATCTGTTTTCTAATACCTCCCTTTGACATATAGTTCTTTAAATGATTAATATAAATAGGAATTGCCTTACTTAATCAGCAGTATATTAAACACACAATTTAGCCCTATAGGTACCCTTCAACATATAGTTCTTTTAATGATTAATATAAATAGGAATTGCCTTACTTAATTGGCAGTATATTAAACACATAATTTAGCCCTATAGGTAGAGAAGTTCGCAGTAACCCTTAGATTAAACAAACTGATTTCAATTTAGCCCTGTTTTCTCTCAAGCAAGAATTAAAAACAAAACAAAACAAAAAAGGTTCAGTGCATATCCCTTCACCACTTCTACACCGCCGCCGCCACCGTTCTTGCTAGTCGCGATTTGATCCGCCGTTTCTTGTGGTTGACTGATGATTTTGCTTGTCGTTTGAGGGTTCCCCCATTGAATATTTGCTCCTGAGGGGCTCTTGGGGGTTCTTGGGGGTCAGAAAGGGTGGCTGTTCGATTTGCTGGCGTCTCCGAGAACATCCGGCGCCTGCTCTCTACTTCGATGCCCGGTTGGTTGATGGGCGACGTTGGATTTTTTGGTTTTGGGGGAGGGAGGGTTCACTGTTAAGTTCGCAGGCTGGGAAGGGTGAAACCAGAAAATGGGAATTGGATTTTGAAATTTGCCTTTTTTATTGTCTTCGTTTAATGGGAGTGTGGGGTCTAGTCTTTGCCATGTTGGCGTTCCAACAAGGCAGATCTGTCTCCATTTGGAGACATATCTGTTTTGGTAGAAATTCCCCTCAAGTAGCATACATGATTACATGTCATGTGAATTTAAAATATATAAAACTTGGGTATGAAATACATGTGGTGTGCATCCATGTACGCCACATTGGTGGGAAGTTTTTTTTTTTTTCTTAACAAAAATTTCGCGAATTTCTTGAAAATTTTAGTACTTTCACATATTTATGAAGATAATGTTTCATCAAAATAGCTAATTTAATGTTACATGAGGGAAAAAATGGTAATTTTAATGCAACAATAAATCATCTACCATAATTATAAGTTTAAAAGTTAGGACATGATTTGTTAAATTCATTTTGTATGTTTTGTCACTTTAAAAATGGTAGAATCTAAAAAGAAAAAATAATGGGATATAACATCAAATAAGCTTTCTTTTTTGAACTATACTTTAGTTTATCAGCTTACTCCTACTGTAGTGGTCGCTTGCCCATCAACTCGATTTCTTTACACTTTTACCATTTACCTCAACAAAGTTTGAAGTAACATTATTATTTTTTTGAAGGTAAATAACATTATTATTTTAAATGCATATACATATGATTCACCTTTTATATAAGACGTGCACACGTACTTATTACTCGTAAATATAAGTCTTTGGATGAAAGTGCAAATGAAAGAGAAAATTAAGTACCTATTGATATAGATTTAAAGGTTGGGGATGAAAATGCAAATGGATATAACAGTTAGGGACCTTCTCTGCAATTTACCCTAAAATAAACTACAACATGGAAAACATAAATTTTAGGATAAGATATGTAAATCGTAAACGGTATTTTTCATAAATTTCTCTAATTAATAATATGAAGAATAATGAAATCATAAGTGGCATTCAAAAACTTTCTTGTAAGTTTTATAACAAAACTTTTGAGAAGTTTTGAAAATTTTTGGTGAAATGATATATGAAGTGTTACATCAATATCGTTCAAAAATTTCTGAAAAGTTTTGCTAACAATCATGAAAAGTAGCAATAATTTGATGAAAAATGAAAAGTAGCAATCATGAAAAGTGATTAAGGAAATAAAAAGAAAATTAACTCAAATCAACAATTAAAGATAAGGGAAGAGAAATATTAGAAGATTTGAATTTCCATTATAAGATTGAAGCCATAATTTGATGAAGATTCGAGGATAAGGCACAAAGAAGAGAAGATGCATAAATTTCGAAAAAGAAAAGATAAGGAAGATACATTGAAGAAGATAATTCAAGAAAATATAAAAATATAATCTTTCAAATGATATCATTAATGACATCATTAGAATCCTTATAAAGCCAGACTATTGATGGAAAAAATAATGTCAGACAAACTTCTCTTATTATTAATATATAGATATGTAGAAGATCCAAGCAATTTCTTAAAATATGGCTTAATTACGCAAACGGCCTCTCACATTTGCCTTCGCTTCGTAGATGGCCCCTAACATTTTGTTTTTGCACTAAACACCCAAGTCGTTTGCTGATTCCTTTGAAGATGGCCCTTGCCTTCCAATTCCGTCCGAATTCGTTGTTAAAGTAATGCATTGTTTACAATCTTCTCACCTCCAAGGGCATATGTGTCTATTAAGTTATTAAAATGCTTTATTGTTTATTATTTTCAATCAAAATGGAAAAGTTTACCCTCTCTACTAAGAAATGCAGCATAGTTTCTATTAGTGTGAATTTTAATTAATGAGTTTAAGACATCTTAGATATACAAAAACCTAGGTGGAAGTTTTCTCACTTGTCAGATCCGTCCAGTAATTTCTCAATTTATCATACTTAACAAATGTAATGTGTTTGGATAAGTCACGTGGGTCGACTTCTCAGGAAAAAAAATACTTAACAAAATTTAGAAAATATTTCCAATAGTCACAATCTTAACATGCAAAGAATACCCCAAACCGGAAAAAAGAATGCTCAGCCTAGTTCAAATCCAAAACCTGTAGAAAACTCGTAGCACAACAATGAAAACCCAATAAAATTTCAAACTATATCCAAATAGTCTTGTGTAGACCATGCGTTATTTTAACGGGGAATTTGGACGGAATTGGGCGGCAAGGGCTATCTCTGAAGGAGTAAGCAAACGTTACAAAATTGGAAGGTTAGGGGCGACTTCCAAAGTGAAGGCAAAATTTAGGGGCTATTTGTGTAATTAAGCCCTTAAAATTAGTATGTGAATTATATAAATACACTGAAAAAACAAAGTGCATTTCGTAAATTTCCCCGTGACCTGATTGCATGTAGGCGGGAATCGGGATAGTCAAACACTTGCATTATGTTGGTTTGCTTTGCATGAGCAGCCGCTGCATAGATAACGTGTTTAAATGCTATATTTTTGTGATTCACAATTCGATGGATCCGCCGCATCCACCGAATGCCTTTTGTCGTTGTATAAAATGCACACTTGCTGCGATTTGCATCATTATTACTTCGCGACATTGCTTATTTTATTCCTTTTTCCGTTCCAAGAAAAGAAACGAGTCTATCGGCTTCGGTTCAGTCCTACTTGGCAAGGGAAAAAATTTTGTTATTCTAAAAAATTACCCAAGGTATGGTATTTTTAACCAATTATTAAGAATTTACGTGTTTATTTAAAAGCTCTCAATTTTATAATCTCTTGAATCAACGTATCGGTTTTTAAGTTTTTCAACAGGTTGAGTATGGTACTTTTAGAGTGGCATAATTTTGTTTTAAAAAAACGTAAATAGTGAAAACAACATTGAGGCAAAATATTGAGTCTAGTTTAAGCCCATAAATGCATAGTAAAATGCCATTAATAAGTGATAAAGTATAAGACGTGATGAAATATTGAGTACAAATTTTGAGTATAAACACTGCTAAAACATCGCTTAGATGAAATTTTTACAACACTCGTAGTGATATGGCCAATTTTTTCTTTTAAAACGCTCTACATCTTGTAATTGAATACTTTACAGTGCTAGCCTGTTATTGTTGAGTATGTGACTAAAAGTAGTTTGTCAATTGAAACTGTTAGTTAAAGGTTCAATTCTCTTCCCTTACAATCGATTTATAATAATATATAAAAAAAATATTTGCCAGTTTTTAATTTGAATTTTTGCACTGAGGTGTTATGTGATGGGTGTCATCCAGTAATCTAACATAATATCAATATTTATCACATCCTATTCAAATAACATCAACATCTGATATTATATGTCATATATTCATTACTTTTACAATACCAGACTTATCTGATAACTACAGAGCCACGATGACACCTATTTATAAATGAACAATTCTAGGGAAACATAAAAAAAAAAAAATGAATAAGTGACATTTTCACACGGTGTAATAATATCACTTATTCAAGTTACATTTTCATGTCTTTCTAAAATTTTTGTTTATAAATAGAGCAATGATGATACTTGTAAATACTTTATCACTTATTCAAGTTACATTTTCATATCTTTTTAAAATTTTTATTTATAAATAAAGCAATGATGATACTTGTAAATACCTTGTCAACCATATATTTGATATCTCACGGAGCCAATTAAGTCATAATTTTTTTTAACTTTTCAATAAAATTTAACCAACTCATTATTATACATATAACACAAATTCAAAACATTGAGTAAACTAACGCCATTTATAACTTGTTACCAAATAATGTGCATATAAAGTGCATAAATACGAGTCTGGTTATTGAAACAGATAGAGCTCTGAATTTGGAGTCAGACTACCAATCACGGGAGGCCAACTCACTTGTGTCAGGTGAGTTGGCATCACGTGATTGGTAGTCTGGTTCTAAATTTAGAACTCCATCTGTTTTAATAGAAAATACCACATAAATACACGTATAGTGAATTGGACGTTTATCTATCCATACAGCCACATGAATGGTGTTAGAAAATTACCATCATGTAACTTTAGCTTCACCCTTCATCAAACTTTACCTTTATCAAAAACCTTGCTTAGAACGATAGCGTGCAAAGGATTTGTAGCTTGACATGTAAGAGAATATAAACACGCATGTTAAAACTACGAATTAACCATTTATTTTTTTGAAAAAAAAAAATCAATTTAGGTATGCTGACGTGTATTTTTTGTACACGTAATACTACAATTTTATCCTCCCCTAGATTGAACCCGCGACTAGCATTTTTTTGTGATTTTTTTTGGGGATTCCTGGTACCACCAGGGAAACCCCCAAGAACCACAAAATTTTGGTGTTACGTGTACAAAAAAATACACGATAACAAGTTATAATTTTTTTTAATAGAATTTAAGTATAATTTTTTCACCCACCATATAATAAAGTAACTTAAAAGCGGCTTTATTATTCGAGAGCGCAGATCGGAGCAACGCCACAAAGGCATACACTGCAGATTCGGAAATTTCTGAAGAAAACATTCCCCCATTTTTTCCCCCTCAATATCCCAAATTTTCTCAATCAGATTTCAGTTTCCTCCTATTTTGTTCTTCAAAAGCATCGCCCTCAAATCGGCGGCGTCAATCTCCGTCGCCAGATTCTCCGGCCGGTAATCACCGGTGACTGGATCCGGCACCCATGAGGTAGTAGCCTTCCCAGATTCCTCCATCCCTTTCTTCAACATCATGTTCGGCGCCACCCCGCCGCCACCCGCGTGCCCGCCCTGCGCCGCCGCCACCGCGGCGTATCGGCGCCTGCATATACATCATATCCACGAAACAATTACTTATTAATAATTCTCACTTATCACTTATAAGTTATGAAATGTAAGATATGCAGAAACCAATATGCAGTACCTGGAGGCGGTAGCAGAGACTCTGTTGGAAACAAAAGCAGATACAGTTTTTACAGTGGAGAAAGAAGGAGCCATTTTTTATTTTCTGACTGAAAAACAACTTACGGAAATTAACTGAAAATTTTAATTCCAAACAGTTGCTGCAGAGAGTTTCTTCTTCTTCGGAGTTTTCTTCGGGTAGAAAAGAAAACTTTCTGCAGCAGCGGGACGGGAAAATGGACTCTCTTCTCTCTCCGCTCTGAAGGCTTCTTTAGGGTTATGAAGAAGCTGTGAGTGAACGGATTCGGACAGGGAAGCTTTATTTATAGGAAATATAAAGCAGCATTTCTTGTTTCTGGGTGCCTGATCGAGGACTTTGGGGGCCATTTTGTGTAAATGTCATTTATAACCCCTAAAGGTCCATTTTGATATTATTTCATTAGTTTCACTTTTTTCAAAAAGTCAAAAAGTAAAAGTCAAGTCACAATTTTTTACTTTTTCAAAAATCAACTAATAAAATGATGTTACGTAACACATTATAATCCGGATTATAATCTAAAGAGTTGCCAAATACTTTGTAAACATTTTATTGAAAATCATTGGGGTTTGAGAAATGATCTAGTATCAGACGTCTGGTATCAAATTGTGACGTGTAATAATATAAACTATTGTTGTGAACATATTATCACCCCCACATATCATATCAGTAACTAATATTATATCACACTATTTGTCTAGTGTCGTAATAGTATCAAACGTTTGGTACTAGATCATTTATAGTCAGCCGACTAATGCCATTATGTAATCATGATTACTTAGAAACTAATAGTGGTTTCTTCCATGGGGTGCGCGTCTTTACGAGTACTTCAGCTTCAACGTCTAACGCTACTATCGCGCCACATGTTTGACGCCTCATCACGACTAGACAATGTATTAGATGTACTAAGGCCAATTTACAGGAAAAAAATGGTCAAGAAGAAAAAATACCGCAGTGGATACGAGTTGGATTATGGATATTGTTGTTGTAGGAATTTTCAAACACAAGAAATCTCACATGTAATTTGACAATGACATGTCATAATATTTTTATATCACCACACATTTCTTAAATCTCATCAACACTTAATGTTATGTAACATTATTTGTCTAGCACCATAATGACGCTTATGCTTTTGTTGGTTGTAGCTTGATACCATATTTGCTTTTCTACAAATTCATTGATTGGAATAATGAGTATTCCGTGCCAATATGTAGAAAATTGAACGGAACAGGCTCGGCTACAAAAGCCCAAGTGTCCATCACTTTTTCGTAATTGTACAAAACACTAGTCTATCATTTTTCCTTCATATCAAACGCTGTAAGTACTAAACTCTTTAAATAGACACTGACTTCATACAAACTAGAAATTTGAATAATTAAGTTCAAACTAGGATCGGATATATTCAAATTCAAATTAAATAAAGAAATTTACCTTAAGGTGAATTACTTTTTATTTTATTTTATTTTTTTTGTCAAAATAAACTAGAAATTGTGGTAACCCCCGCACCCCTAAGTTTCCATATTTGCTAGTTGAAATAATCTACTTTTTGGACAAAAACAAAAATAAATGAACAAAGAGACGTGCTACTTTCCCTTGTCACCTCAGTCACCGGATGACTTGTTCATAAAAATTACAATACAAGGGTGAGGCAAAAAGACATATACACTTCAACAAGAATAGTGCAAGAAGACATATACACTCTCACCAAGTCACCCAATAAGTAAACAAACAAAGGAAAGTAGCATTATTCATGAAGAAAAGTTATAATACAAGGGAGTTCCCCCGATGTGGGGGTTTGTCTACATTTTATATATAGTTTATATCCTCCTGTGTAGGGGTTTGATTTCTTGTAGTCCCCTATATAGGGGTTTGTATTGTTGATTTCTGTGCGCTATGTTTCAGAAGGATATATATTTTATATGCACTTGTAGCTATGATGCAAATTGTAATGATACTTCAAAACAAATAAAAGGGAGTTCAAATTATTTTATTATTACTACTCTTGAAAGGGCGTTCAATTCTCCTTAAAATGTGCTTTTGATGCTCTTTATTTGTCAAAATGTGGAGAATTTATAATGAGCAGAGATGTAGAATGTGTATTGATAATGTAAAAATGTTTAAAATATGTAGTTGTAATTGAACAGTTATCAAATCAAATGTCAAATCAGTAGTTGGTAAAATTATAAATTAGTAAAATAAAGAACATCAGACAAGCTAGCAACTATTTTATCATGATTTTTGTTTCCCTATTTTTGGTCCAAATAGCGTGATTTTTACTAGTTTCTTCATTTGTTTTTATAAGGTTTTCAGCCTTTTTTTGAGTCCGAATTCTAGGTCCCCCATTTTAAAGATGAACAGGAACTAATTTCTTTGATCAAATGAATAGGCCGATTAAATTCTCTACACACTGTTCATTACTTTTAGAGTATTAGACTTTTTTTTTATCTTTTTGGTAAAAATACCAATAATGTGAGATGTGGTGTAGATGTTCTATTCGTCTCATGGACTTCAAAACTTGAGAGCATCTAAAATGCAACAATGTCAAAATGGGAGAAGTATTATTTGTACATACACAATGTATAAAATTTGTACACACATTTCAATTTACCCAAACCTCCAAAAATTTTGATTTCAAAGAAAATGCAGCAAAGGACAATATAAATACAAGAGAGATGTACAAATTTTGTTCATCTTGTATGTACAAATATCATTTCTCGTCAAGATGGAGTCTTTTGAAAAAAAGAAAAAAACATGTGTACGTATTAAATACTTGATATTATTATGGGTAGTGTATAAACATTGTTATATCACTGATTTAACTGACCCCCCCCCCAAAATTAATTTCTCTCTCCCTTTTTCTTAATTCTAATAGCTATTCCCTTGTGCTACAAAGATCGACATATAGTCCTTTTCACAAGAATTTTTAAGGTTTAAAGTTTCACTTTAAAAGGTCAACTTATTAAAATGAGTAGTCCAAATAATTTATATATTAATTATTTGTAGTATTTTTTCAATGTGGATTACGTCTCTGAATATGCCCCCTTAAGATGGTGGCTCGTTAGAGCACACTAATACTTATGAAGAATAAGTAGGGAGTGCAATGTTCACAAAAAAAGAGGAGTGAAGAGCGCATTGCTCGTAATAGAAGTGGAGGGTAGTTGGAAAATTATAGAAGCGTGCGGACTTGTTAGAGTATTTAAATTATGGAGAAATTTTATTTTGCCTATGCAACATGTTATTATGCCTACGTATAATACGTGACTCTTACCCCCTTCAAAAGAATTTCGTCCCCGAAATTCAACATTCTTAAGGTCTGGAGATTGAAATTACTAAGATTGCACTTGAACTTTATTCATCTATGTGGTTGCTTCTATAACATATAACCTCCAATTGACTTACTAGTGGAATTGCTCTTTTATTCAACAATTATGTTTTACTAAACAAACTCTTCCCTTCTTCATTTTCCAAATTTATCTATTACTTGCATAATTCATCAACTTAACAACTTTACTCATATGTATTAATATTCAACTTCCTTTCATCTGAAATCCTTTCGCCACACTTACCTCCCCTGTTGTCATAATCCTCATAATCATTTCAATTCCTAGTTAATCTTGCAATGAATCATGATATGATATCTCTAAAGTCTTTATGAGACTTAACAATGAAATTTCTTTTTTAACTATGGCTTTATTCTTCTAGCTCAGCCTTTCCTTCTAATTTCACAAAACACTCATACCTAATTCATTCGATTCTTGGAGTCACCTATAATATCCTTATATCTTGTAAACTATCATAACATTATATTTCCAAGATCTCAATAGCAAACGTGACTTAAAATCAGCAATCTTTTGACTTTCTTAATTCATACTTACATTATTGTTCCAATTACATATAAACATAACTTCATGTCCACTAGCTACATGTTCGTAAGTAATTCTCGTAGGAAGACTCTTACAGGTATTCATAGTTCTAAGCTTCTAGACCCATTCCTGATCAATGATAAGAATTAATAGGAATCGGAAGAGGATAAAGTAATTGGGAATGCTTTAACTTTCAAATCCCTTTCCAAAATTTTGTTAAGAAGACTATAGCGAAAATCCGAACAACGGGGCACTTCCATGAGACTGGACAGAACATAGAAGAATATCATTACTAAATTTCCATGCTCACTTGAAGAATTAGGGTCAGAAGCAATTGAAAATAATAAATAGATAAATATACTGAAGGATGATTCCAACTTTGGGCAAATTTGTTGGAAGAGAACTGATATATGGTGGGATCCAATAAAATAAACAATTCATGCAAACAACAAGTGGTGGGGAAGAAACTGGAGAAGTATTTCCCCCCATGTTATAAGTTCAGGTCTAGTCTCTACGATAACATGTATATAAAATTCACAATATTGTTGCAGAAGAATTTGGAAACATTAAAGTTTCGATCAGGGAATGAAAACATGCAGAAATTTAAATATGTATGGCCATAACGCATGGAACTTGGGAACCTTCTCCAAATTATATACCAAATGAAAATGGGAAAGAATCAGATCAATTTGATCATTTGGGTAGTTGCATAAAAACTTTTAATATCCAATTCATACAAAGAATCTAGGACATTAACAATGAATTGATGCATCAAACTATACATGATAATGGAAGGAACTGGTGCTGAACAAAGTGTATCCAAGGAATTGGATAACACATATGGAGCAATTTAAAATAGGAGAAGAGATAGGTCACGGACATTTGCCTGGCTTAGTTGAAGCTCCAAGGGACATTGAGAAAATAAAAGATGTCTGGCACCCTTGAGGAATCAGATCTTCAAATCATATGGCTCTAAACAAATGAAAGAATGACTTATCTATGATTTCGTTCCTTCAATCTTTAGGTACTTCAATTTCAATGAAGTGGATGACTTTGTATTTACACAGCAATTGTACTGTATTGCAAATTATGAAACTTTCATAATCAATTTTTGCGATTTTGGAGCTTAGGAACTAACTTGCAAGGTCTTGGAAATACGGTAACTTGTAATGATAAATCTAGTAATAATCATGAGTATTTTGATGATAGCAAGGATGAATCTCTGCACATAGCAAGAGTTGGAATAATATTACAAAATAGAAACTTGAATAGCAATAACTGAACAACATTTATTAAACATTGAGGCTGAGAACCTTGTATTGTCGGACATCTAGTTTTACAGGATCAAAATCTGGTCATAGAAGGCATCCAAGGCATTCATTGTTCTTAAGAATGACCTTGACCACCATCAATTGGAGGCTCAAATCTAGGCAAAGGCCTTTATAGGAAAAGGATAAGTTAGATGATTAGGGATGACATCCTTCTGCAACATGGAGATGGAAACTGATTTATTTAGGGGTTCTAGTGGTTGAAGAAAGCATTTAGGATAGCAATGTAATGGAATACATTTCAAAGGCTTGAGTCAATAAAGCCTGGATTGGGTTTATCTAAGATAATGATTCGCACTTTTCAAGATTTCTTCGAAGCACTAAATCGTCATGGACATAGACTTTACAAAGAATTTGAGAATGAGAATCCAGGTTATCAAGAATGATAAGAACATACATCTATTGAAGTTTTTTCCCTTCACTTATCATAGCCATCACTTACTTGTCTTATCTTTATTCTAAGATAATATTTATAAATTCATTCTATCTAGCATTCTTTTATACAATAATTGATAATATAGATCATAAAACTTGTATAAGATCAAGTGAATTAATACATTTAATTAATACTAACTACCCCAATTGCATGCTCTTTTCTAAACTTCATTCGTCACATATACCATGCAAACTTTTATTAATTACATATCATCATAAACTAAATCATATATTTCATCAGCTTCCTTATCATTACCTTTATTGGAAGCAATGGAAGTTTGAGGCAACATCTCTTATACCTGCAAGCCTTGCCACCACATTACATGACTATCTAAATCTATGACATTAGCATGCTAGTATAGTGCAACATAAATTCCAAATCTTACTCTGATACCAAACTGACACATTCCACTCCCAGCATCTCTAACTTACTAGAAGTGTGATGCGCGCCCACGATAAATTCCAACTAGAAGTCAGAATTTACCGTCAAGGATTGTGCGCATACTAATGATCCTAGAAAAATTTCGACAGCATCTCCCTTTTTATTAACAAAACCAACCTGTATCAATTCCCAATGCCAACACATCAACCTCTCACAAACTAATAATTTCTCATTATAAGTAACATCACCTTATAGATCAAGCAGTATTCTAAACAAAGATGATTCACCCAATTTCCAACTATATGCTAATAACCTTATACATGTCAACCTTATAAATCATAGGATTAGCAAATCTTATAGCAAATCAATTTCATTACGTGGTGGCTCAATTTTCAAAAATAGTAGGGCTTGATACTGATGCGTTGTCCAAACTCCAATTGCTACATGAAAAGAAAATCATTTGGAAAACATGTGAGCTAATGAGCCTAGTGAGTGAAGTTTTATAATTAAACATGCTTTGGAAAGTCGAAAAATAACTTTTACAAAATCTTGAATAAAATATTCAAGTGCATTTGGGAATTTCCATGACTTTAAATGCAAATTCAGCATAACATCAATATTTGTAGAATCATCACATGTTGAAAAACATCATGAATATCATTTTACTTCTAATCATCATAAAATTCACTAGGAAGCATCGTGAACATCATTCATTTAATAATCATCATGAAATTCACTAGAAAACATCATAAAAATCATTTCATTTCAAGATCATAAAAGAATTTTCCCCAAAGAGTATCCAACATCTCATGATCATAATATCAAGTCATACGCGTGTAGACATCAGCTTGGGCCATATGTACCTTATGACCCTTTCGCTCTAGGTGGCACAATAATCAACTTGAGCCATAGCTAGCACATATACCCCTTTACCTGGGCGGCGTTCATTCGGTCAGCTTGGCGCGGCATATTCATAACATTGGATACAAATTTGGGGTTTTCATGCATCATAAATCATGTTTCAAATCAAACATTTCTCTAAAAATCGTCAAGTATCATTTCATATAACATCCATGTGAAATTTTCTAAAGGAAATATCAACTTTTGTGAACTTTCATAGAAATATATCATCGTAAAACATTGCAAGTTTCATGTGAGATCAAGCACAATTCAACTTTCGTTTAGAAGAAATAAAGAAGAAGAGAATCTTCACTTACTGGCTAAGTAGCCATGTACATGTATCCCTTTTCGTGTGAGATAAAGAGTTACTGGCTAAGCAGCCATGTACATGTATCCCTTTTCGTGTTTCCTGTGATAAAGACTCTTATTTCAATTCCTTTCCTCAAAATATCTTGTTGTCTATATAATTTATATTTTCGTAACTTTCGGATCATTCCGTGTCATTGACTTTCCTCTTTTTCCATTTACTTATTGCACGTCCTAACTTGCTTAGTTTTTTGATATTACAGTGGGGGTTAGTAGGGGTGGGTATTTGAAACCTTTATTAAGGGTGTGCGAAACTAACTAGTTTCTTAGTTATTCACCATATAATTCATTAATCCCTGATATTAACACATATTTACTCTTTAAAGTCATATCTCATTTCTTTCATTTTAAATTCATATCAACTCCATAATTTCTTTAACTAAAGAAAGCCATAATATAATTGTCTTGAAGTCAATTATTCTCTTCATTACCATATGATCACAACTTTAAAATATCAATAACACTTAATACATTCCATGTCAACAATAGTTATGGCTATTTATATCATAATTCCAAATATTGTGTAAGATGTTCTCCTATATTTATATTCAACACTTTATAGCTCAATAAATTCTCCTTTTCACTTAAACTTGGAAATTGAATCCATATCTCTCTAAGTTCCCTTTCATTAAAGCCCAAATCATACTAGTTTATTCCTATCTTTGTATGGTTAAAATTAATCTTTAACAATCACCTTAATATTCACATTTTCTATCATGGATAAAGAGAGCTAGATACACTTAGTAAATTCCTTTTTGGTTACGAGTTCCCTTAAATTTTCAATAGTTCTTCAATCTTCAAATAAATATATGTTCCTCCACTACATATATTTACTCTAGAGACTTCACTCTATTTAGAAATTGAAATTGATCACATATTAAAATCTTAGATTCCCACCAACATAACAACACTAACTCTCAATTTTAAACACAAATTCTTACCCTTTAAACAAAATTTTCAGATCGGTAGTAAACATGAAATTGTCCATTTCCTTCATTTATTCCCAACTTCATTAAATTTTCATTTGCCATTACTTCACTCCACAAAATCATAGTACCAACTTCTATAAAATTTCACTTATACTAGTCAACTATAATTTCTTATCCTAACACCATGAACCTTAAATTTCATAACCCATAAATGATTTAATGTCGTTAAAATGCGTATTGAACAAAATTACAACCTAGTATTACATATTCATAAGAATTCAAACTCTAAACATAATTTTCATCTTAACTTACATAAAACAAAGTTTAAACAAATACGTAAAACTTGTGTGTAATTCTTGTACACTCCTTTTTCTACTCAAGATTCCTCAAATTTCTATTTATTTCTCTCTTTCTTTCTTTTCTCCCTTTTTTTTCCCTCTCAAAACTTGGCAGAAAGTTCTCCTGGCCCGGTGTTTCATTTCATTTCATTTCCTTTTTTTTTTCCCTCTTTCCTTAAAACTTTACTTTATTTTATAGCTCATCCTAGAATCCCATGTTAAAGTCTCAATTGCCCACCCACGTAAACAACAATTAACAATAAGTCTTAACCTTTACACAAAATTTCCACACTAGTTGATATATATACATATACATATATATAAATTTTAATATATTCCAAATCTGAAGTAAAATTCCTACCTTTTTAACTTATAGAAAGCAAATTATGATTTAGTATAAATTTCACAAGAAATTTCCATAAACTAAATGAAAATCTTACATCTTAAAATTTATAAATTAAAGCTTAAAGACAACAAACACTTACTTGTTTGGGATTCTTGTGTTCTTCCTCTTCTTGTCCCAAGTTTCTTCCAATTTCCCCTTTTCTTTCCCCTCAGCACTAACTCCCGACACCACTCTCGGCTCTCCTCACCTATCCGCTTCTCTCGTGCCCTTTGTGTATGTATGTTTGTATATATGTATGAATAAAGGCCCAAATCAAGAATTGTCTAGATGTTTAGGGAAATTTGCACCCAAAGTCCTTTAACTTCTTGCTTTGCTTTATTTAAGTCCCTAACTTTATTCCTCATTTTATTTAAGCTACCAATTTATAATATACTTTCATATGAATTCCAAACTTATTTAAGTGCTTAAATGATAAACTCAAAAATTAAATTAATGCATCTTAGTCCAATTTTGATCTTAACTTGATTATTCAACCTTTGACTTTTATGGGTAAAAGTTGAGCTTTTGAAAATAGCGAAGTAGGTCGTCACAATGACATACATCTAGGTTACAAGTTTAGTGTGCTTGTAATTTAAATGTTTGCCATATATGCATGCAGACATAATAACATTCATGCGCATACGCAAAATAAAATTTCTATTAAATTATGATATCATGTTAATGTTTGGTGTTCCAGCTTATAAGGTTAACTCATTAAAAGAAGCATAACAAACACTATACATATTGGTTATTTGTTTATTACGTTCGATGTGGGATATTTATCTCTCAATAAAAGTTCAATTAATATTGAAAAAGTAAAGTTTAAATCTTTTTCCTGTTATGTCCTTTAAATTATTAATTATTTCACTTTAATATTATTATTATTATTTTGAAATTACAATTACAAATCTGCATCATAGCAGTACAAACACATATAAATATTTATTCTATTGAAACACAGCGCTAAGAAAATCAACAATACAAACCCACATATAGTGGGAATATACACTACAATAAAATATAGAAAATACCCCATATAAGAGAATTGAACTTGGGACTTTTAGGTCCTAGTTTCTCAACTTAGCCTCCTAACTAAATGAGCTAGGCTTCATTGGCCATTTTAATATTATTATATTGTTGATAACAATACACATTAAACAATAGTGTCTATGAAAACTAATATTTCAGTTCTTATAATTTAAATGGAATGTGGTCTATCTTTGCGAGACGGACGAAATTGGAATATAAGTCTATCTTTGTGCGATAGAGGGAATAATAATTTGACACACAAGTGACATGCACATTATTGCTTTGAAAATGTTTTATCAGATGTCATCTATTTCTTTTTCCTTATATGCACCATGCTCATTGTTGTACTAGAGATACACAAGACTTTACTTTCCGATAAAGTGGTCTCTCTCTCTCTCTCTCGCTCTATATATATATATATATATAATAAGAATAAGGTCTAGCTTATAGGTTTTCCCACCTAAACTGTCTTGGTGAGCCTCAAGGAGTCTATAATTTATTTTTTATTTAATTTTATTTATAGATAATGATTTTTTGATTTTTTAATTTTTTTCTTTAGTTATTGCACCTATTTTAAGCTAATTTATTTTCTGAACCTTTCCTTGAAAATATTTCCTGGACTTTAATTACCAAAAAAAATTACACGATTTTTCTGACTTCGTCAGAATGATACTTGGTTCAATCTTCATTTTAATTAAATCGTGATTGAATCCCATCCAGATTTAGAGTTCTAAATTGGGTATGAACCTTAATATTTTGGTCATTTGATTTTCTCTAATTCCTCAATAAATCAAATATATTTATTTTGTATCCTGAAATTTGGTATTAAGTAATCCTATCCATCCTTATCATAATTAATTAGCAAACTTGATTCTTACACATGGTACTAATTGAATGCCATCAAGATTTAGAGTTCTAAATTGGATATGAACTCTAATATTTTGGTCATTTAATTTTCTTTAATTTAATTCCTCAATAAATCAAATATATTTATTTTGTATCTTGAAATTTGGTATTAAGCAATTAGATCCATCCTTACTATAATTAATTAAAAAACTTGATTTTTACGCACGGTGCTACCTGGTAAAATTTCCAATTATCGGTTATGGTAAGGGGATGATGATTGTCAGTTGATTCTTTCACATGGGGCTAATTGTTGTCTGTTAATGCCAAAAGTAATTTATATCTACTATTTATAACTCTCTCTCTCTCTATATATATATAATAATAATAATAATAATAATAATAATAATAATAACAATATAGGGAATGAGCGCAATGAAGTTTTGCAATAAAGAGTAGAAATGTGGATGGAATTAGAAGTTTGGTCGACTATGACATGATCTAATTGCTACTGCTGGAGATAACGTTTGAATACTCTCATTGTAACACGTCGGGTTCTAGGTACCCGAGACGTTAACAAATTTTCTCTCTTTTAAATAAAATAAATCAAGAGTGGATATAAAACGGAAAAATATCTTGATTCAATAGTGATAATATAAAAGATAATTTGTCAGTGATAGTCAAACTGTCTCACATGGCATCAAAAGTTTTCCAAGTACTTAAACAAAGTTCAAATCATTCCAATATAAAGCTAATTTAATTTATTTTGAAAGCCACCATTGCTCAAGGCGTCTCTTCCGACTCCAAATATGCAAAATATTAATTTTGAAAGGGATGAGTATTTCATAGAAATACTCAGTAGACTCAGCACAATATCAACCAATTTATACTATAAACATATCTATAAAAATGCAATTCACATCTCATAAATCTCTACTCGAAAACAAGCATCGTATGGTAAATGCAAGTTTTCGACTCTAATCTCATGCCCGAAGGCATAAAAATATTAGCTCGCATAGTAACATCATAGCATGCATGCAAAATCTACGCATAACAATAAAGCATATGCAAAAGTTTCGTCTCGTCTCATTTCATGCATAAAGCTTTATGCAAATAACGTATAAGGACATAAATTACAGCTCTATATGCAATTCATAGAACAACCAATTAAAACTAGCGCTATTTGTGAGAAAATATTTTTAGAAAAGAGTCTACCTCAAGTTTCACCGAGTCAAGCTAATGGACAAGGCTTACTCACTTTGTTCTTCGCTCATCGCCTATAAAATAATATAAAACTCAAATTAGGATTTTCGGTGAAATGAGCTATTTTATAAAAGGAACTATTTTTAAAACTAAGTTATAATAAAATAATTATATGAAATATTTAAGGGTGTAGTGCTTAATGTGGCTAATACCCAAAAGTTAAGAAAAACTAGGAAATCAAGGATTAACTAAAATTTAGGTATAAAAATAATGAATTTATTTAAACTAATTTAGAAGTTCTTAAAAATTCAATAATCCCAAAAATTAAAATTTAAATAGTTAAAGTCATTAAATCTCATATTTAATGAAAAATAGAGCTTAAAAAAAATAAGTATAAACTAGTTTAAGGGTTTAAATAAATAAAGTCTAAACATAAACTAAAATTAAAATCTTATAAACTTTCAAAACTAATTTGGAAGAATCCTAAAAGAGATTAAATTAATTGAGAGTAAAAGTTTATAGGCTAAAATAAGCATAATGTAAGCCTCTGGACCCATCTGAAGGGAATCAAAATTTCAGGAGTCAAAGGCAACCCAAATCAAAACTTATATGCTTACTTAAATGAAAACAGAAAATTTAGGGCTTAAATGAAATAACTTAAAACATTGAGACTGAAATTAAAATGTCAAAAACCATTATATTTACTCCCAACCCCCATTCTTGGCCCAAATCGCAGAGGCACAAAACGGGAGGGGGTAGCCAGATTTCGTGCCCGCGCCGAACACGGCACTCGGTCCCCAACGCGACGACTATGGCCGCAATAGGCGATTTCGAGTGCAAGCACGGCCGAGAAGGAGTAAACCGAGATGAACTCGGCCAAGGATTTGCCCCAAAATCTGAAAATTTTCCGAAATAAATTGCATAAAGATGAAGGTAAAGGCTTGGGCTCGGTTTGTAGCCGTGAAATAGGTAGAAATAGTGGAGTTTTTGTGGTGCAGAAATAGTGGTGTTGACACGCCCCACCCCAAGTGCCTCTAACTTACTTGAAGTGTGACGTGCGCCGATGATAAATTTTAACTAGAAAGTTAGAATTTACTGTCAAGGCTCATTTATATACTAATTATTTTAGAAAATTTCGACAGCATCTCCTCTCATTTGTTAACAAAACCAACCTGCATAATACTCAACAACAACCCAAATCCACTTAACAATATAATAATTCCCATCACCACCGGTAACAATACTTCATGTAGGAAAAATTTTACTAAACCAAGTACGTTTTACTCGGACTTCCCAATGTATACGAATAAATTTAACCGTGTCAAGGTATATAAATTACAATAACAATAACCCTATAATAAATTTTATATAGTGGCCCAAATCCTTGAAATAGCAGGCTCAGCTACAATGTGTTGCCCAAACTCCAATTGCTACCTGAAAGAAAAATCATATTGAAAACATATGAGCTAACTAGCCAAGTGAGTGGAATTTTTATAAATAAACATGTTTTCAAAAGTTGAAATGTAACTTTTGCAACATCTTGAACAGATGTTCAAGCTCATTTGGAAATTTCATAACTTTAAATATAAATCTAGCATAACATCAACATTTGTGGAATCATCACATGTTAGACAATATCATGAACATCATTTCACTTCATAATCATCATAGAATTCATTAGAAAACATCATGAATATCATTTCATTTCAAGATTATTATAAACCATCCCCAAAGAGTATCCAACATCACATGATCATAATACAAGTCATACGCGCGTAGACGTTAGCTTGGGTCATAGGTACCTTATGATTCCTTCGCCTTGGGCGGCACAATAAACAGTTTGAGCCATAGTTAGCACATAGGCCCCTTCGCCTGGGCGGCGTTCATTTGGTCAGCTTGATCCATAGGCCCCTTCGCCCCTTAGGCGGCATATCATTTGGTCAGTTTGAGCCATATAGGCCCCTTCGCTCGTAGGCGGCATATCATAACATTGGATACAAATGGGAGTTTTCATACGTCATAAATCATGTCTCAACTCAAACATTTCCTTAAAATTATGAATTATCATTTCATACAAACATTCACATGAACTTTTCTAAGAAATATCAACTTTCGTGAAATTTCATGGAAATACATTCATCATAAAACATTACGAATTTCTGTGAAATCAAAGTATGATATACATTTTCATTTAGAAAGAAAAGAAGAGAAGAATTTCCACTCACCGGCTAATTAGCAATATAGCTCATTCCGTGGTTCATTTCCTTTTAAGCCTTTGTCATCGCCTGTGAAATTATAAAAATTCTACTTAAACATCTAATTCACGTTTAATAAATTTCTTCTATTTCTCAAATCACACATAACTCAATTTTCTTTACTTCTCTTTCTTCATTCTCATTTATTTTTCTTTGTAAAATATTTTACTAATATTAATTCTCTACTTAAACTAAGATTCATAAACATGAAATTTCCTTTGGAGAAAAATTCTTTATTTCATTAAATTCTCAAGACCTTTTTCATCCTTTTCATTTAAAGTCCTCAAGATTTCTTCATTTCTCAAATAGATATATGTTTGTCCCTTTCTTATAATTATTCTAACTTCATCTAACAAATGGTAATAGTATCACATATTAGAGTATCAAATACCCACTAAAAAAAACAACTCCTCTTCACCTTTAAGCACTAATTCTTAGCCTTTAACAAAATTACTACATTTTCTCATAAATATTAAGTTGCCTCTTCCATGCATTTATTTTAGATTTTTACTAAATTTTACAAATGGTCATAGCATCCCATACTAATATCTCAGTTATCACTAAAGACATCACAAATAACTCTTCATTTTTAAACACTAATTCTTTCTTAGTCTTTAACAATTTCCACATTTGCTAATAATAATTAGTAAATCATTCATTACTTCACCAATTTCCACAATTACCATGCTATTGTGCTATAAAGTCATAGCACCAACTTATTGAATCCAAGACTTAGTTCAACTCCTTCAACAAGGATCGTTAAGTTTTCCCTGTTTGGGCAATGCCAATTCAAAATCATTTGAAAATCAAGAACGGTGTCGTATGTTTATGAAATTCTTCTAGAATGTAGGGAACACATATAATTTCACAATGTGAAATTGAGCTCAAGAAAACTACGTTAGGAATGCCAAAATATTTCGTAACTTCTTCAAAAATCTGTTATCGGGTATACAATGACCACTTTCACAAAACATATCATAAAAACTTCTACCGGTATCCAAATGGTATCATTCTAATTTTGGATGATAGACAACTCATAGGAGATCATTTTTCAACTTGTATCTTGTTAAATTGCACATATACTATTAGTTATGACCTCCTAAAGTTGGAAGGGCAGAAACTTCATGCACCATAAGTCCAACTTTAAGTCTTCTTGTTAATTTCACAATTACATGATTGCCTTCTTATAATTCCATATTAGCATCTTATGCTTCCTTTCATATGATTATTCTAGACTTTATTCCATCTTAAAAATTATAATAATAGATTAAAGTCTCAAATTTGCACTAGAGTTAACAATGACATTCATTTTTGCCCTTTAAATACTAGTACTTAGTCTTAAACAAATTCTCACATTTACCATTAGATGTTAAGCCATTTATTACTCACATTCATTCCCAACTTCACCAACTTTCTCAATTACCATGGCACAATTTCATAAGATTATAACTCCAACTTATATAAAAATTTCAACTTAATACTAGCCAACCATAATTTCTTATCCTAACATCATGAATATCAAATTTCATAACCCACTAAGGATTTCATCCCGTTAAAATGTGTATTAAACAAGATTACAACTTAGTATTGCATATTTATAAACATTCCATAGACTCCTAAACATAATTTATACCTCAAACTTATATAAATCAAGCTTAAAGAAAATAACACTTACTTATGTTAAATTGTTGTATTCTTCTCATTTCCTAATTAGAGTCTTCCAACATTTTTTTCTTTTTCTTTTTTTAATTTCTACCGCCTGCAGTTTTTAATTCCTTAGCTTTCTTTCATTTTTTTTTTTCAAATTTTGGCAGAAGCTCTCGGTTTCTTTTGCTTTCTTCTCTTTTTTTTTTTCTTTTTTTTTCCTCTTTAGATATATATATATATATATAGACACACACACATATCCACACACACCAATATATATACACACACTTCTCAATCTCTTTTTATGTTATCCAAATCTAACTAAAATTCATAGTCTTAACTTATAAAAACATCTTATGACATAGTTTTAGTGTTAATTACACAAGAAATTTCATAAATTTTAATGAAGATTATATCTTAAACATCTCTAAATTAAAGCTTAAGAAACAATTAAGACTTATTTGAGTGAACCCTTGTGTTCTTCTCCTCCTCCTCCCAAGCTTCTCCCAATTTCCCCTCTTTTTTTTTTTTGCTGGTATGCTCTCCCAAATCCTCTCTCTGTCTCGGCCTCCCTCTTTTCCTCTCGGTTCTGTGTCTCTCTTGTCAATGTTTTGAAGACAATGGTCCAATTTCACTAGAATTACCTAGATATATAGGAAATTGCACATAAAATCCCTTAACTTCTTGCTTTACTATAAGTTGGTCTCTAACTTCATACTTTACTTCATTTAAACTCCAAACTTATAATAAGATTCCATATAACCCAAACTTATATAATAGCGTAGATAATAACTCTAAAAATTAAATTAATACATCTTGATCTAAATTTGACATTGACTTAACATATTATGCCTTTGACTTTGCTAAGTAAAGGTTGAACTTTGCAAATAATGGGGCGGGTCGTCACAGGTGTTGTGGCAGTGGTGGTCGGCGGCGGTGCACGATGGTGATGGTGGGTAAATGGGTGGTTGAAGCTATAAAATGTTGTTCCATTTCCTTTTTGCTCATTGCTTGAAGATGAAATGCATTAATGTTGAAATTTGAGGAAAAATGTTCTTGTTTGAAAACAAGCAGTGTGGATGTATGCACCAAATATGGAATTTTCGTTTAAAATCTATTGTATGTTGTTGTAAATGACTATGTGTGTGTGTGTGTGTGTATTCTTGTGATATGAAATCTGTAGAAGAGATGATGGTGAAAGTGGTGCTGTTGTGCTTGAAAATGATTGAAGGAGGTGGTTTGAAGAGAGTTAAATGCTTGCAAAATTTGTTCAAAGACAAAGATACAGAGGAAGACATAAACGTTGGAGAGGAGAAGGAGATGAAACCTTGGTGGCTGCTGGCTCAAATTGTGAGTTGCAAGAAGTGAGGAATTGGAAATTATATATACTAGTATTTTTAGTATAGGGTTACATGAGAATGAAGGTGTTGAATGAAGACTACCATTTGTGGAAAAGTTCTTTAATTCTTAGGTTTAATTGTAATAAATTGAAATAAGTAATTAAGTAATTAAATTCTTAGTAAGTTGGCTAATGAAAAATAAAATTTGTAAAATAATAATTATGCTAACTTATTTAAATGACTAATTAAATGGTAAATAAATAAATAAATGAATTCTTATTTAAGATAAATCCTTATTATTATGTATAATTAAATTAGGTTAAAGAATTAAATTCAAAGAAATTGGTAGCGAAGCGACTTAAGAATTTGAAATTGTAAAATTTTTAGTTTTAAAGTTTTCGGTCACTACAACCTTACCCCGTTAAATAAATTTCGTCATCAAAATTTAACTTACTTGGTCTATGAGGTCAGGGTATATCTCACGTATATCTTCTTCTTTTTCCCCAGTGATCTAATTACTCCCATCTCTACCCCACTGGTCTTTGACTAATGAAATCTCTCAATTTCTAAAGACATGAACTTTCTTTTCTAAAATGCTATAGGGGTTTCCTTGTAGGATAAATTTTTCTGAATCTCAACATCTTGATAGTTCACCACGTGACCCGAGTCAGGGACGTACTTCTTCAAGAATGAAATGTGAAAAACATTATGTACTGCTGAAAGCTCGAGCGGCAAGGCCAGACGGTACGCTACATTCCCGACTCTTTCCAATATCTCAAACGGTCTTATAAACCGAGGTCTTAATTTCCCTTTTTTGCCAAATCGTAGGACACTCTTCATTGGTGCTACCTTGAGAAACACTTTATCCCTGATTTGGAACTCCCAATTCTTTCTTTTCAAATCAGCATAACTCTTCTGTCTATCTTGAGCTGCCTTAATTCTAGATCTGATCTTTTCGATCTTTGCCACTGTCTCCCTTACCATGTCTGGTCCAAGTAATTTCCTTTCTCCAACTTCATCCCAATAAATTGGTGATCGACATCATCTGCGATACAAAGCTTTATAGGGAGCCATGGTAATCGTGGCTTGGAAACTGTTATTGTAGGCAAATTCCACTATTGGTAGGCGTTCATCCCATTTTTCGCCTAGGTCCAACACACAAGCTCTCAACATGTCTTCCAGCGTCTAGATGGTGCGCTCAGACTATCCATCTATCTGGGGGTGATAAGCAGTGCTAAAGTTCAACCGGGTCCCCATGGTGATCTGAAGACTTTTCAGAATCTTGAGGTAAACCTCGGGTCCCTATCTGACACAATAGAAACCGGTACCCCATGTAGTCGCACAATCTCCTTAACACACACTTGGACTCGCTGATCCACATTGAGAGTCATGCAGGCTGGTAAGAAATGAGAAGATTTTGTGAGTCGATCTACAATCACCTAAATGACATTGTAACCTCTTACTGATCTATGTAGACCCACTACAAAATCCGTCGTGATCTTTTCCCATTTCCACTCAGGTATATTCAAAGGGTTAAGTAACCCTGATGGCCTCTGGTACTCGGCTTTAATCTGTTGACATACCAGGCATCGAGATACAGACTTTGCAATGTCGCCTTTCATATTTCTCCACCAAAAAGAGTCACTCAAGTCTCGATACATCTTTGTCCCTCTTGGATGTGCTGCATAAGGAGCTGAATTGGCTTCAGTTAAAATTTCATTTCTAATTTGCTCATCCTTCGGAACACAGAGTCGACCTATAAACATGAGTGCTAAATCAGAAGCAATCTCAAATCCTGATCTCTAAAGAGTCCCCACTCCATTACGGATCTTTTTCAGAAAGTTGTCATTTTTCTGAGCAGCTATAACTCGTTCCCTTAAATCTGGCCTGACAATCAAATTCGCCAACCTACCAAATCTTTGGGTTGATAGGGCTCAGATCTCAATCCTCAAATTTTGGAAATCCCAAATCAGCTGGTCTTGCACTATTCCCAATGCTAATAAATGTCTAACATTCTTTCTACTTAATGCGTCTGCAACAACATTAGCTTTACCCAGATGGTAAAGAATATTACAGTCATAATCTTTCACCAACTCAAGCCATCAACGTTGTCACATGTTCAACTCCTTCTGAGTAAAGAAATATTTCAAGCTCTTATTATCAGTGTAGATCTCGCATTTACTCCATACAAGTAGCGGTGCCAAATTTTCAAGGCGTGCACTACTGCTGCGAGCTCTAAGTCATGAGTCAGATAATTCTGCTCATTTGGCTTTAGCTGTCTTGAAGCATACGCTATTACCTTCCCGTGCTGCATCAGTACACACCCCAACCCATGCTTGGAGGCATTAGTGTAAATGACGAAACCCTCAGTGTCATCAGTTATAGTCAGAACCGGAGCTAAAATTAACCTTTTCTTAAATTCTTGAAAACTCTGCTCACACCGATCTGACCACTGAAATTTAACTCCCTTTCTAGTCAATTGAGTCATAGGTCCTGCTATTTTGGAGAAACCCTCTATGAATCGTCGGTAAAATAACTAATTAAATGGTAAATAAATAAATAAATAAATTCTTATTTAAGATAAATCTTTATCATTTTGTATAATTAAATTAAATTAAAGAATTAAATTCGAAGAAATTGGTAGCGACGCGACTTAAGAATTTGAAATTGTAAAATTTTTAGTTTTTAAGTTTTCGGTCGCTATACCCATCAACTGATAGAGAATTGATTAAGATCAATCATGAGAACTAAAATGCTAATAAGGCAAAATAGATGTTTAGTTAGAGGCCAACGTATAGAACTCACGCCCCATATGGTTGCATCCGTTGTTATGTTTTCTAAGAATTTTCAAACTTCCAAGATAATTTGGATATTGAAAATTTGTTTGTGTAATCATTGTAAACAAAATCAGATACTAATAATATATATTACAATTAATAAAGGCATTTTCTTACTTATAAGTTCATATTGCCATTCATATTTGAAAGGTTTAAATTGGTAGAGAACCACATTTATGTTGTGTTCTTTGCATTTTCGACAGTCCTACTACTAACTTTTTTCCTAAATATAAGATATTTGTCTTCTAGAAATCATGAACGGTTGCTATTTATGACAACTGTAAATGTTGTATAATCTTTTATTCTTTTTGAAAATGATATAATTATGTATTGACGGTCTATTGGTTATGTTAACTTTTTTTCTATTCTTCATATGCATGACTTTGTAATTGTTACAAATAATTTGGGTTTCATAATAACTATTATTATGACATAAGAGTTTGGAATTAATGGGGAAGGAACTGATTGTAATATTTTGGACTGAATGAAGTTCTATATTTTTGAAGGACATTAAATTGGGTAACTTTGTCACTCAGATTATTGCTAATTTGTACATTTGTACATTTTTTATTTTAAATATATGTTTGATGTAGACTAACTACTTTAATATAAATTTTACATATGTTACCGTTAAGATTTTTTTATTAATGTTGTTATCACTATGTAATGTACGGGTGAGAATTCTTGTAATAATAATACCATATAATTAGATCATCTTGTCCATGATATTCCAATAGAATGTTCTTAATTATTTTTTTAAAATTTTAAAGAGCTATTCTTTATTAAAAAATTAATTCCAACAACCTCTTTAGAGTGACGCCAATGCATGATCAGTTTAAGATTGCCCTTTGCTTAACAATGTACTATAAAAATTAGTTCTTGTAGATTCTCTACTTTAAGGGATGGGTGGTTATGGTTCAAACTCGAGATTTCTCACCTGAAACGTAAGTATCCAACAAATTACGGTATCAAACCACAATTCAATTAACTTTTAAGATTGGTTTATTTTTATTTATTTTTTCCTTTTCTCGTAGGAACTTTTAGGATTTGTTAGTGGCGTGTATTTTAGATAAAGGTTAGATAGATGTATCGCGTCTATCATTTTCAGCCATTAATTACTTAATTAATTAATTAATTAGTTGAGAGCGCTTAATAAACTGTACTTATCAATTTTAATTTTGACTTGCGTTGCATGCATTTTACGTGTGTATATATATATATATATATAATGTTTTGAAAAATATTAGAATAGTAATCAATCCTAATCCACAAGATAATACATGATAAGTTCAATTGAATTAAATAGATATCACATCTTTATTATTATTATTATTATTATTATTATTATTATTATTATTATTGAAAGAAAGATGATTATTCACTCATAGCGTCAGCATGCAAAACATCAAGAATAAAAGTCGGTGGCATCCCAAGCCACTCTGTGGAGTCAGTTAAAAAACCGGTTGCCCTAGCTAATCGTTGGACAACTTGATTACACATATTAGTAATAAGGAAACATCAATCTTCAATAATGAGACCAAACGGAGAATGGTCGGGCTCGTTCTTGTAGAGGGCCTTAAAGACTACGCGAGCATCCATCTCAATAGATACATTCGATAATCCTTGACCCATAGAAAAGCTTCACGAACACCATAAGCCTCGGCCAACTTCGCGTCATAATTCCCACGTTGAAACTTTGGCATTGCAGCCCCCCTCCCCCAACCCCAAAAAAAAAAAAAAAAACTGGGAGATCTTTCACGACAAAACCCCATCCCACTCTTTGTTGATTCAGGAAAAGAGCAGCATCCATATTGATTTTCAAGGAACCTAAATCAGGTTTCACCCATTTCTGCTCCCTAATCTGCTGCGGCACTGCATCTAAACTGTTAGGAAAAGGTAAATGGTTCTAGACATTTCTCCATGTTGGGAATTTAATCAATTTCCCTAAACCCGTGTGATTAAAATAGGTAACCAATATATCAAACAATAATATATGTGCGGAAACGTAAATAACACCAGGAATTATTTAACGTCGTAAAACCCTCCAATGAGAAGGGAAAATCGACGGAGCAAACCGACAACTCCACTATCACTAAATAATAATGGGAATACAATGTTTATCCTCTCAAGATTATCGCCCTAAATCAAGAGGTAACCACACACTACCACAATCACGCAACACCGTCAAGAACAATATTCTTGGCACCACAAATAACTCATCTAACAATAGACGGAACCCAATAATCAACAACAATAAGAGATGAAGAAAACTATCACCTAACTCCGTTCCAAGAATTAACTTGGAGAAATCACTGCTTGAAGAAGACGAATACCAAATCGAATGACAAAATAACTCGTTCCAAGC
>CAVNYN010203048.1:0-41194 GCA_963692815.1 Nyctanthes arbor-tristis | reverse complement strand
CTAAAAAACTAAAGAATTAAGCTAAACTATATACCCCTGACCGAGATAAAACCATGATGGTCCATATGTAGAAGTTCACGGGTCGCTGAAGGCAGATCATGAACCCCATACTCTATGTAACCCTGTCTGGTCCAGCCGTCAGAAGCAAGAGTATCAGCAACCTGGTTGCCTTCGCGAAAAATGTACAAGAGCCTGTCTTTGCTGCCGAATGCGTCGAAGAATGATTTGAAGATTTCAAGAACCGCCCCCGTGAAGAATGCAATGGGTAGTGACCGCGGAATCAGCCTGGACTTATAAATCTGAGATTCCAAGCGATCTGGCCAGTAAAATACCATCGAGGATACCGCGAAGCTCAGCTTCCAAAATCATACAATCCCCGTAATTATCAGAAACTGCATGAACACAGTGCCCCCTAGAGTCCTTGATAATACCACCTCCTCCAGATCTCTCATCAACAACACATCCATCTGTATTTACCTTATGAGATCACACAGATGGTCTATGCCAAAAGACAAAAACAAGAGGGGAAGAAGGGGGAGACGAAACAGAAATGCCAAAAAAAGATATACCCTCTCCAGTGTGTGAAGCGAATTGCTCTGCCAATGTGAAAAAAAGATATAGCCTAATGCACATAACAACTATGTCTCTATATTTCACATCATTCCGCGCTCTCCACAAGAACCAAAACACAAAAAGAGTGTCCAGAAAACCGCCATATCTGAAAATGATGCTGAATACCATCAGACACAAGATGAGAAAACTAGAAAATAGAGGAGAAGTGCTGCCATACTCTATCAGCCATCAGGCTGCCAATGAAAACATACTCTAGTGTCTCCTCCTCAGAACAACACTGACAACGTGAAGGCATCTGCACATGAATCTGCTGCCTAATCACGTAATCTACTGGAATAAGACCGTACCATAGACACTATCACAGGGACGGCCTGACCCCAAAAATAACTATATGCTGACTATCTAGTACAAGGCTATCTAACCAACTCCCAAGCGCACCTAGCAGTAAAGCTGCCATCAGGAATAAGCCGCCACAATATTTGATCCAAGCTCAAAATATGTAATGGCACCCCAACAATACGTAATGCCATATCTAGAGGCACTACCCCTATGAGTTTGCCCAAATCCCAACCAATATCATCAAAAAACTCAAAAACTCTGGCTGTAGTATGAGTACGAGAGGGTAACTGTAGTACAAGTGAAGTATTCCCCATCCAGCAGTCGTACCAAAAAAATATCTGTCCTCTACCAAGCTGCAAAAAAATTTAAGGCTCAGCCTGAGAGCGTGCAGCCAAAAATCTACTCCAACCACGAAAGGCTAAATAAGACGGCTGAATTTGTGAAGGATAATATTCTCTGCAATATTTACTTAGTAAAAACTGGGCCCAAAGAGAATCATGGGACCAAAACCTCTACCAGAGCTTTAAGTAGAAATCATTAACAATATCATGTAATCTCCTAAAGCCCAGTTGCCCTTCCTCAGGAGGCCGACACAACTTCTTCCACAGTTTCCAATGCATACGATAGCTCTGATCCTATAAGCTCCACAAAATTTTAGCAAAACAACTCTCCAACCGCTTCAACACAGCCTTAAGACGCTGTAAAATCTGAAATATGTGAAGCGGCATAGAATATAAAATAGAATGAAGGAGAGTAATCTTGGCACCTAGAGATAATAATCTGCTCGCCCATCCAGAAATCCTATTGAGAACCTTTTGCATCAAGTCGTCAAATAAGAAGATCCATTTGGCGTCATTATATAAGGGGATGCCAAAGTAGGTGATTCGAAGTGAACCATACTAAAACTCAGTTCACTGCTCAAGCTGATGAATTTGTGCCGGAGATGTCCGCCTCGGCATAATCAATGCACTCTTGTCCCTATTCACCAACTGGCCAGAGACACTCTCATAGTGCTCAATATACCCCATAAGATGCTCAACACTCCTCTTTTGTCCATTGGTGAATAATTAATATCATCAGCGAAAGCAAGATGCGAAACTATATCAGAACCCCCATGTCTGTACTGCATAATACAGTACTGCTGAAACTGATGACTGAGCAAGCGTGAAAAATAATCAGCAGTAATAATAAATAAGACAGGAGAGATAGGGTCAACATGACAAAGCCCCCTTGGGGATGGAAAGAAGCCAGCCAATTGACCGTTGACCAAAACTGAAAACATGCACTCAGAAATACATCGCCTGATCCTATCAACCCAAAGCCGATCAAAACCAAACTGCTCTATAATTGAGATCAAGAACCCCAATCCATCCTATAATAAGCCTTAGCCATATCCAATTTGAGAATAACATTGCCACTCCTAGCCTGCATATCAAGTGTATGGACCATCTCCTAGGCCAAAAGCACATTATCCCCAATAAGGCACCCCTAGATAAAACCACTCTGCTGATGAGAAATGATACGTGGGAGAAGCTAACTAAGCCTGCTTTGATTAAAAAAAAAAAACAAAATTAAGCACATTATAAAATGGGATATATATACTAAACTACATAGTAGTAGTAGTAGTAGTAGTAGTAGTAGTAGTAGTAGTAGTAGTAGTAGTAGGATGGGTGCAGTTCAAGCTAAAGTCTCTTGTTCGGAAACTTAAACCGCCAACCATTATAGAACAACAATATGTACTACTAAACTACACAATTAGACTTTCATGCATGCCTATAAATTCATGCACTTGGGAAACCTGTGGATCTCATCAGCTACAACAAACTCATCATCTTGAAATAATGGAGATAAGGAGATCTGGAAACTTTGGACCAAGCGTCTGGGACGACGATTATGTGCAGTCAATATCTAGTCCATATACAGTACTAATATCAAGAAATTAAAATAGTTACGATCTATTTTTTTTCCTCATTATCTCTCTCTGATAATTTCATTAAAGAAAAAAAACCGAGCGCAGGGAAAAGAGTACTTGGAACTGGCTGAGGATTTGAAGGAAAAGACGAGAATTATCATCAATGAAACAGAGGACGAGCTTGATCAACTGATGCTTATTGATAATTTGCTAAGGCTTGATGTTTCTTACCATTTTGAGGATGAAAGCAAGAAAATATTGGACAACATTAGTGACCAAAGTTGCGATAATAAGACTGAGGAGGATTTGTATTCAACAGCCTTCAGATTCAGACTCCTCAGACAAGATGGATATTAGGTCCCTCAAGGTAGAGTAACGTCAAAATTTTTGAAGTTCAGACTCTTGTCCTGGTTCTAGTTTTTGACCAAATCTGAGATAACGAAAAACTCAAAAGACATTAGACATATCTAGTACGTAAGATTGATTGTCCACTTTAGAATTTCTTTAAAAATTCTATAATCTTTGCAGAGGTTTTCTGCGGTTTCATGGACGAGGAGGGAAATTTCGTCGAAGAAATTTCTGGTAACATAGAGGGACTTCTATTGCTAAATGAAGCTTCATTTCTATCCATGGAAAACGAAGGCATCCTGGACGAGGCTAGAGATTTTGCGATTCATCATCTTAAAGAAAGACGGGAGCATATTACAGTCACAGATGAGAATCTAACAGAGCAAGTCAGCCATGCATTGCAGCTTCCTCTGCACTTTAGAGTGCAGAAACTGGAAGCCAAATGGTTCAAAAGTGTGTACGAGAAGAGGCTCGACGCAAACCTTATTCTACTTGAATTTGCTAAGTTGGATTTTAACATAGTACAAGCTATATACCAGGATGAACTAAAGCAAATGTCAAGGTAAGTAGAATCACAATAAAGTTCCAACTGTTATTGATAAAAATTTGTGTTTCCGCTAATATAAACTTAATTTCAGGTGGTATGGAGAAACTTGTCTTCCAGAAAAGTTAAGCTTTGCTAGGCACAGATTGGTGGAGTGTTACTTGTGGGCATTGGGGTTCACTCCAGAACCCCGATTCCGATACTGTAGGACGATGCTAACCAAGATTGCTGTACTCTTAACAATAATTGATGACATATACGGCATATATGGTACCATGGAGGAACTTGAGCTATTCACAAATATCGTTGAGAGGTTGGTGTCTAATGCACGATGTTAATCAATCCATTTTCACTTCTATCTGACCCCCGAAACCCACAAATTAAAATGAAGATTTAGATTTGATTATTCTCTTCCTCCCTTACAGAAAATGAGAACTTCATTCTTTCGGTCTATGATCAGGTGGGATATCAATGCACTGAACCAGCTACCGCAATACATGAGGATTTGTTTCCTGGCTCTCTTCATTATCAGTAATGAAATGGCTTATGATGTTCTGAAACAGCAAGGTTTCAACATAATCTCAAATACACGAAAATTGGTAGAGACATTAATTTTTCCTCTGCATATTAAATATTAATTGAGATTCTTCTGTCATTTGATTTGTTTTACACAATTAGTTTGCAGAGCTCTGTAGAACTTACTTGATAGAAGCAAGATGGTACAGTAGTGGGTATATTCCCAGCCTGAGTGAGTACCTCAACACAGCCTGGATATCCATCACTGGGCCCTTGGTTCTTTTCCATGGTTATTTTTGCACAATAAATCCTATTACAAAGAAGGATTTGGGACTTTTGGAGCAGTACCCTGGTATCATTCGCTTGCCGTCGCTAGTTTTTCGTCTGACAGATGACTTGGGAACTTCATCCGTATGCAAATTCAACTCTACTTATAACATGTTTAATACACGATACTGGATAGTTTTGCATAGAAAAAAGACATGAAAATCTTTTTCCATGTGTCATGCACTAAGTTTTGTTTTAACAAAACTTCCCAGAAGTTCTTGAACACTATCAAAAAACACTAGTAAAATAATGTATTTTACATTTGATATCCAGGACAAAATCAAGAGAGGTGATGTTCCAAAATCAATCCAGTGTTACATGCACGACGTGGGGTGCTCGGAAGAGGATGCTAGAGACTATGTCAAGTACGTAATTGAAGTGACATGGAAGAAAATGAACAAGGAAATCCTAATGGACAGACCCTTCAAGGGCTTCATTACCACTGCAATGAATCTAGCAAGGATTGCTCAATCCTTTTACCAGGATGGAGATGGATTTGGGGTTCCCTCAAGACAAATTAGCTTCTCTGATTCTTGAGCCAATTCCCCTCTAATCCTATACTAGAAAGTCAGAATTTCACATCAAATTTCGAGTCAAGTTGTTATGAAATAATTGTACAATAAAACTGTTTTTCATATTTCAAACTATTTACTGTTCAATTCATATCATCCATCAAACATTGCAATGCTGAATAGATAACAGTTGACAAATGCGAGGAATTGATCGATATTTCAGGTAAAGATTACATCAATTAGAAATGGAATGCTAACGGAAGCATTCTCATCAAATCTACAAAAACTCCACAATGAATATTTCAACTAACGAATCATTGAAAATCTTAGCTTATCCTGAAAAATACGTTTAGTGATTATAACACAAACGTGCGTTTATTGCTTCTCTTTTGTGGTTTCAACTGGCTTGATGGTGGAATAGCTTCAGTTTTCAGCAGGAAACTGACCGGTTTTCAGTTATTGTTCCCTTCAGGACAGATGAATCTCATGACAACAGTTTTGCTGCAAACACAAAGCCTTTGAGGGAGATCGCATATCCAAGAAATATGACAGGGATCCTTCAGGATGATTTCTTTCACGTGTTAAACACACCAATCTTGATACTCTAGTAACCATTAATCTGAGGCCTTGGGGCTGGGCCTGTTAGTCGAGAAAAAGGCACCTGACCACGGCCGGGAACACCTCTTGGACTAGAAAACTGACCAGCAGCCGTAGGATCAGAGACGGATATTGAGAAGGCCTGTGCAAGCTCAACCGCAGAAGCTGCTTTTCCATGCCGGGGTCCAGCTGCCCTTGGGGATACGGGATTTTGAGGTTCAACGGGTTTGCGCCAGGTCTCCAGGGGAAGGTGGCCTCCCTTGTTGCTGACTTTCATCCTTCTCGATCTCCCTCTTGTTTCTCCATTTTTCACTTTGCCGGTTCTTCCTCTGCGAATCAGGCCTTTCGGAATCCATCCTGTTTTCTCTCCTATCAGCGTGCTTTGCTGTCCTTTTATCCCGCTTACTATTATCAGTTTTCGCACTGTAATGATTAGTACTAGCATGCACAGATGCTGTCTCGGTCTTGGGAGAATCTGGCTTGGCCCTAAAGTAGCAATTGAAACAAATAAAAAATATAAGTCAACATGTAAATGCAAGTAGAAAATGTTGTGTGTGAAATTCCTCCAACTGTATGAATACTTGAGTTGAGGTATTCTGACCAAGAAGACTGATAAAAATTTTGCAATAATATACTAAACTTTGTTCCCTATCAAGGGAAAACACTTAAATAACAATAAAAAATGAAAAAAAAGGCACCTAGAGAAAAGTTCAGTGCCATGATTGCTTGCAGCAGCATCACCAATTCCTCGCTCCTTCAGAACCTAATAAAAAGAATGACATACAATTAAATGATGATGAAGCCAACTGAAGTATACACAAAAATTAAACATAGTTACGAGCCACAACAGCCACTGTTCATAAGAGAATTATCCACAGAAGCTTTGGTGAGAAGCATAAGAATGTACTGGAGAAATTTCTTAAGACGCCTGTTTCATGGCATTGTAAAAGAACGAAAGTGAGAGGAGATTGGCTTTGTGAAGAGCCACCCAAAAGATTAATACTATTGTTATTTTATTTTTTTTCAAATAGTCATTGATCAAACCATTTTCATTCACATATTTTTTGGAATCCACGAGCAGTAACTACTTCACCACTCATTTTGACTCATTCATTTCTATTTTAGAGAAAAATAGAAACCTAAAGAGGGCTGTAATGTCAAAACCAGCACAGCATCCAAAACTATTTGAATGAACAGCACACACATTCTTTACATCGTCATGGAATAACAGGAAATGAACTTACAACTTCTCGTGGTCTAGCACCTCCGAACACAACGTTGCTGCAAATGATGGCAGACTGAACTAGTTAGGATATACAAGAAACTTCTGACTGAAAACTAGCTATTGAAAAAAAGCAAGAGCTATTTTAAGTATGTTGCCAAAAGATGCAATAATTTATGCCACTTTATCACTTGTGTTGGATGAAATTTGAAGTGATTTTTTAAGTTGAACACAGCAGATAAAATCCTCCAGTAGTACTCTTGACACCAGTGTTCCAATTTGCATTTATTGGTTGGCTCCTCGGGTTGTGACTCGTCAACAGTGCCTGGGTTGTTTGTGGAAGGTGTATATCCTGTGAAGCACAAGCTTTTTGCTTTTTGGGCTGCTCAAAAGCATTAGACCTATATCCCATATAACATCTTCATTTCCTTTTTTTTCTCCAATTCTATTCCAGGATATATTAGAAAATAAAACATACATTTTCTGGTTCAAAATCCAAGCCTTCTCTGGTTTATAATCAACTTTGATGAGAAATATATTATCAGCACGTTTAGTGACAGATAACCCATGGTTAATTTTAGCACTCATGAAGTGATGGAGGTCAATGAAGAGAAATCAAAGATACGCAAAGGAGCTAGTAGGATATTCAAATTGATGTAGGATACAGAGCCAGAATCCCCCCCCCCCCGGGTGTGTGTGTTGTTTTGTGGGGGAGGGGGAATCAATATTCAATCATCTAAAAGCTAATTTGTGTAAAATTAGAAAATTAAATTAAGCTAAACTTCAAAAAATCCATTTCAAAATCTAAATAGTTCTACATATAGCATGTGAAAGAAAATAAGCTGTGAATACCATCGCTGTTTCAGAAGATCAGATACTGAGTAATGGATGGTCATGAAGGTTGTTAATGAAAATAACCAAATTTTGATCCTTAAGGGGAGAAGAGAACTTGGACAGCAACTTGATTGAGGAAGTGCTTACAACTAAAGTTGCTGTTTTTTTCCCAGAGTTTCTAGTGGCATACTTTTAGCAAATCCCACAGGCTAAGAAATACGAAATTCTAGCAAGCTTTCTGTAAATTGCTCCCATTTCAATGAAAACTTCAGAAAAGATGGGACAACAACAGGAAGAAGACAAGTGACTGTAAGAAGCATAACCCGCCAACCAGGTGAATGAAAAGAAATAATCAGTATATCTCTATGTGAGTTGAGTATTGGGACATGAAAACATCCAAAAGGAACTTAGAATCAATAATAAAGGAATAAAACAAACCAACATTAGACTACTGTAGCTATCTGGCTACCAAATTTTGGCAGACCTTTTGATATTGTTTCTCTCAAACTGATCCATAGGCTGCGAATGAGGCTTCAAGTTCAGTTTTGGGCGCTCTAGTGTCGGTGTTGATTCAGCAAGTCCAGGTTGTGTAGGCCTATATAATCCGTTAACATCATCTGCGTGAACTGGGTCACCCAGCTGCTGCCGCGTACAAGATGTGTAGAGCAAAGTGAGATATAAAATAGAGTTGAAAACAAGTTCAAGCAAGAGTTAGCACTTGAAGCTTAAAAAAAGCTACCTGCTTATCAACAATCACATTTATATTCTCCAAAGGTTTGGATCTCGGAAGTAAATTCAGTTTGGGCCTCTCAGACGACTCTAAAGGCACTTGTGACTGTATATCACTCCCACTAGACTTCACAGCGGTTTGAACAGGCTGAAAGTCATTAGCATTAACTGAAGGTTTCCTTCCATCTAGGTCCATATACATGGGAGGCCTGGCCCTCTCATTAGGTGATATCTCCTTAGCACCAACACGAACCCCATCTTCAACAACCAGGCTTCTCTCAGCATGTTTTGCCAACGAATCATCTTGATAGTCAGTCCCACCTACCAAATCTATTTTGTAGAGGTTTCTTTCATGCATACCATTGGCTCTATAATTAATCTCTCTCCCATTTTCCAGGTGTGCAGTGTGCTGAAGATTATTTTGAGGATGAATCAGTTGCTTTGAGTGCCACCGACCAGATGAGACCTTCTCAAGAGCACTGGCATGAGCCAACTTTGTTGCAGCATCTGGAGCTGACCATGCAACAGATACAGGCTCCACCTGACATGTTGCCTCCTTCCTCAATCCCCATGCATTCTGATATGACCCAGAAACTACCTGCCCAGCATTTCCCCCTACATTTTGGTAATGTACCCCAACACTACCATTGGTGCTGCTACTACTCTGATTCTTCAATCCCACATTATGCACTTCAGTAAGCCTTCCAGCATAAGAACTACCCGTTGATCCACTTGAAAATTGAGAGAGAGGAGCAGATCCCAGCTGACTTCCCGTTCTAGCACCAGAGAGATAATCCATCCTAGGTTCTGCCAGACGATTAGGTAAAGAACGAGTAACCTCATCACTGGCAATTCGACAGGGACCCGATACAGCATCCAAAGGCTTACGTTCATCCTCATCAAAATGGGAGCCAATATGTTCCTTGTGTGTTAAAAATGGAGACTTGTCATCAAAGTTCCTAACTGATCCAGATGATGCTGGACGCAACCGATGCTCAGACCTTCCCATTGAGCTCCCCCATGAAGTCTGCCTATCAAAACCACCGCGATCTACAGGCCTCACAATTCTGTCCAGAAACATGTATGCATCAATAATTTCCCATTGCAATTCACTAATACATATTTACTGTTTTGAAGTACAGAAACGAGGTACAGACACTTAGATGATTTATATGCATAATTTGGCTAATATCCATATGGGTTTTGTATTAAAAAGTTCCAATAGAGGTTTGAAATGATAAATACATGGAGACGTAGATCTAAACTATTCACACTGATCAAATTTATACTTAAAAATATATATATATATATATATATTCTCAAGAAACGAAATATTATATATTTCACTAAACCATTACCGATAAAACTTGAATTCATTTTAACCGAAAATCTGAGTGAAAAGATTAAATCTTGAATAGAGTTCCTACGTCCATAGTTCAGGAACTAATGGGTATTTCAAAAATTACGAAATTAAGCCAAACTTTGAAGTTCAAAATAAAAATAGATCTTGATTCCAGAAAATACGATATCGCCGTATTGGCAAAGGAAGAAGAAAAAATGGAAGAGAAACTCACACGCCTGGGGCAGAAGGAAGAGGAAGATCGGAAGGAATGGAACCGCCATGGAAATCCTTAAGCGTCATCGTCGCTTTCTTCTTCGCCATTATCTTCCTTATCTATCTAACTAAATCAAAAATATCAAATCAAATATCAAAATATGTGATAAAAATCTAACCGTAAACAATTATGCAAAAATAATTCTTCAAATTGGCTATAAACATAATTCCACCCACCAGAAACAATTAAAAAATGAGAATAAATCACTTTATTGAATCAAAAGAGAGGAGGAAACAAAAGAGCGGACTAGAAAGGATGGAACTCCGGATTAGCGCAGCGGTGAACGGTAAATGTTATATTTAGGGAAATTGCACATTCAAGCCTTTAATATTTCTTCTTACTAGTCCTTAAACTTCAATGTTAGGCATACAAGTCCCCAACATTTGACAATGGTTGGAGAGATAAATGCCATGGCCTAGGGACGAGATAAATCGATAAGTACACTTTACAAGGTTTAATTTCAAGATATTTGATGAATTCTTGATGGCTCATGGCATATAAATTTTCTTAATGCAACAATGCTTAGAATATTTTAGATTTTTGAATTAAAACTACAGATATGTTGTTTATGTAAATTTATCTAGTGAATTCCCTTATAATTTCGCATCAATTGATATGATTGCATGGTCCTGGGATGATTAATGGGACATAAAAACATTGGCTTGAACAAATTGTAGCAAATTATTTATTTAAGTTTATTGTGTTTGACAACCAATTATAATCTACCGATCTACAGATAGATGGAATGTTTATAAGCAATACTACGGCATTATTTCGTTACACTTTTTTGAATTTAATTTTAAAAAATTAGAGTACAACCTGACTTTTGAGGATCGGTAATTTTTGAAATTTAAAAAAGATTCAATAATCCAGTCATATTGTTTATAAATTGTAGCATTGTAATCGACTGCCAAACACGCATACTATTTTAGCAAATAATTAAAGTTTAGTTAATGTATGGTTAAACTAAAACTTGGAAACTTGGAATCAAGCTTAGAGCTTCGACCATAAGGTTTTGTTTCCACTTTATATAGCTTGGATTTTGATTTTAATTTTATGTAGGCTCCTCTCATCATCATATTTTTAAGTTGGCTTCTAAACACGAAACAATAAATCTTTATTACCATTTTTATTTTCTTTAATATTGTCCAATCCTACACAATCCAGCATTTCAAATGTTTTTGGGTACTTTCACGCAGCAGCTTAAACATCAAAAATGACACAAGCACAAACAGATCTCGGCGGGGCTGCTTCTTGTTCTTGATATGCCATGAGCCATGGTAACTCCTGGCTATGACATGAACCCGAACCATTTTTATTTTCTTTAATATTGTCCAATCCTACACAATCCAGCATTTCAAATGTTTTTGGGTACTTTCACGCAGCAGCTTAAACATCAAAAATGACACAAGCACAAACAGATCTCGGCGGGGCTGCTTCTTGTTCTTGATATGCCATGAGCCATGGTAACTCCTGGCTATGACATGAACCCGAACCATTTTTATTTTCTTTAATATTGTCCAATCCTACACAATCCAGCATTTCAAATGTTTTTGGGTACTTTCACGCAGCAGCTTAAACATCAAAAATGACACAAGCACAAACAGATCTCGGCGGGGCTGCTTCTTGTTCTTGATATGCCATGAGCCATGGTAACTCCTGGCTATGACATGAACCCGAACCATTTTTATTTTCTTTAATATTGTCCAATCCTACACAATCCAGCATTTCAAATGTTTTTGGGTACTTTCACGCAGCAGCTTAAACATCAAAAATGACACAAGCACAAACAGATCTCGGCGGGGCTGCTTCTTGTTCTTGATATGCCATGAGCCATGGTAACTCCTGGCTATGACATGAACCCGAAATTCACAACTATGAATTGGACATTGCTTGAAGAAAACTAACATATTTGTACACATACGACAATTTGTAGGCATAAAGAAAACTAACATATTTCTACACACAATGATGACAGGACAACATTTCAACATGTTTCAAACAGGAAACCGCTATTACATTTTACATGCATGGTAATTGCAATTGACTGAACATTTTGCGGTAACACATTCAAGTAGTCAACATGATCCAAATAGACATCAACAAATTTATTACAAGACCCATCTACAATGAATAACCTGGTTAAAACAAGAAATATTGTGAACCAAGAACAGATGCATGGTTTTTACCCAGGTTTCGCCCCCGAAGACACTCCAGATCCATCACCTGCGAATGATCCACGTGAAGGTTTACCTGTAGGCACAAAGGAAAGGACCTTAGAATGTCTCCTGCTGAACTACACTAGCAATAATGATGTGAAAATAATACCTTTGGTCCATACTGTTTAATGAACCACTCAGATGTTTTAGGATTTGATGCTTCAAACATCGTCTTTTCAAGCCCCAGACGACTTATGACTTTTGCTATAATATCAGCCCTTACAGAGTCAGCCTCTCGGCAGATATCATCAGCATCGATCATTATCATATCTGCCCCGGCTTCAAGGCATCTCTCTGCCCTCCTAATCAGAAGACTGACGTCCTCAACAAGTTCTGAGGAAAAAGAACTATTGTTAGCTGAGTGAGAGGGATTCTTGACAATAATCTCCACCTAAAAGGAAGAGGGGCAACTCAGATGAAATCTTCCTAGAGTATTCAATCCACATAGAAGATTGAATACTAAGTTACAACATTCTTGGTGTTGGAGAGGTGGAGTTGTTGCCTTCTTGGGAACAGGGAAGTAGTAAAGCCAATTAGCTACAGAAGAAGTGTAGACTAGACTTGACCACGGAATTCTAAATATTCTCATTCCTCTCATCTGAAAGTTCCAGCTTGTAAGGCAGGGAATATATGGGTTAATTATTATTCTTCCATAGAAAATAAGCAAAAAGGACCAGCAAGCAACATAAATTTCAATCATCAGTTTAGCATATAGTTCCATTATCCAGATTCAAGATTTAGATCACTTACAATGACTGATAAAGATGAAGTAATTCATAAAGCATATGCATTCATACTAAAATTATAGCTCTAGAGAATATGCTTGCTTATCTGAGCTTTGAGTTGATGGTACCACATAAGCTCCAAACGCTCTATCCCTATTTGTAGGTATATCTGACTTGTTAACCTTTACTGCAAATACAGGCTTAGCCCTAAGACCTCCACTCTTGATCAATCTCACATATCTCAAGAGTGTTTCTTCTGGGACTCCCAGTGTTCCAACATCTATCTCAATGGTGTCAAAACCCATTTGCTTACATTCCTAAGAGAATTTTGAGGCTAATCTTAATTGGATATTAAAGAGAACATATAGCACCTATTAGACAGTGAATTTTATGACTATTGTACCTCAATGTACTCTTTGAAAGCAGATGGACCTTTGCGCAACAGATGCTCAGCCCAGTTACCTGTACTAACATACACACTGTGCTTGTGTGCCATGTCAGTCACTTCTTTGATGTAACTTTTTGACATCAGACTATGAGAGCCTCCTGTGAACTTCAAGCCATCAACAAACTGTCCCATGGTTTTGAAAATATCCTGAAAATCACAGTTAACAATGTTAAAAGAATTCAACATCACATAATTTCCAGCAATCGAGTAAAACATGTGACATGGATATGATAGGAACAATCTACAATTTCACAATCCAAAGCTTCAACCTAGAGAAAACTTGCACTGTGGACAATCTTCACAAAGTTGGCCCTATTTCTACTGAATTGAAGAATAAGAAATTGAGAACAAGTTGATAACGTGTGCCTTTATTGACTAGAGAAAAGCATCCAATTCCAGCATACGCCAGATCCATCCATAACAGCATGAAATCAGTTAATAAACTCAAGATGAAATCTGGAGAACTTAGAAGATGCCAAGTTCAACAGTCACTGGGTGGACCTACTGCAACCACTTTAATCCTCTTCTAGAAATTGTTCTCCCCCAATTTAAAGTGCATTTGCATGTGCTAAACTCCTAGCATGCGTTTTTAGGCCCCTATGTCTTCTAATTTACAACTTTCAATTGATAATTGACAACATTGACAAACATTACGAAAACAAAGTGGAACAAAACAAACTTAATCACAACAGTTCTAGTCATAGGCATCGGGGACCAAAAAAAAAAAAAGAGGAATGCACATATAACATGTTTCTTGATATGTATTCAGATATTCATTCATGCTTTCGCATGCGTGCAGGGGAAAATACGATAACCAACGATTTATAGCTCCATCGAACACTTGCCTTATTTAAACAGGAGGCTCGTGAGGCTTAAATTTTATAATAATCATTTAAAAGCATCAACTTCTGCATATTAATTTAAACATTATCTTTTCGGTGAGACCAGATTAAGTTTTTAGCTTAAAGGTGACGCGAGCTGCGTGCACAATTTCAGCACGCATTGAATTCAACTCTTTTGATCCAATCTAAATTTACAAAAGCACATAATTTCATTAAAATCCACTCTTCATCTTTCAGTGAGCATTGTTTGTAACCCAATCTCCTCCAAAAAATTAGAAAAAAACAAAAAACAAAAAAGGAGCTCTGGAAACATGAAATAGAATCAGCCACCTCGTAAGTCATAAGACTGGCAAAAAGTAAAATATAACCAGAAAGGAACAGAACGAAGAAGAGCCTGGAGGAAGAATAGGATACCTCGAGAAGGTTTTGGGAGAAAAGGGAATAATGCGGTCCTCTGACTTCTGTGACACCATACCTTCTCGGCTTTTCCGGCCGATCCTCGTCTTCGAAGAAGCTCTTCCATCTGTAGGCAGCCATTTTTGCACATAAACACAGAGTGCTGGGATTACCTGAAGAAGGATCAAGAAGCAGACTTTAATGGTTCGCATGGCGTCTGAAGAAGTCTTGAGCGGTTTCTAGAAATTTTTATCAAAAACTTTTGTTTTTTGTTTTTTTTTTTTTTTTCTCTTTTCCATCATTCATGGGGGACCCGTCTTGATCAATTGCATTTGCGCAACCATTTTTCCCCCTTTTTTTCGGCTGGTAATTACTAGAATATTTTCAAGTAGAAGTGGCATGTTAGTTCAAAGGATAATGGTCTATATCCACCACCTCTCGTGTACACTTTACATTCATTTCATCTTATTAAATTCTTTATATATCGCGATAAAATAATTAAAAATCATTTATCATTAGATGTATAATAATATATGATGTCGTATGATCATATCATGTGTATTATATGATTATGATTTCCATAGGACATATCCAGGGATTGATCCAATCACCGGCTCGCATGGGTTTTAGCCCAAGTCTAACTAGAAAAATTTTAAAATTGATGTATTAAAAATTATAATAGCTATAGTCAAATGATACTTTATACGTTATAACTCATGGCAACTAAAAATTCTGGATATATCGCGTATTTTGATATACACTACATGGCCACACCATATGGTGCCATATATATGTTACTCGTGTGTTAAACATTACTATAATTGAGTTTGTAAAGGTCGAATCGTTTTAGATGCATCCTAAACTTGTTTTTAGTACTTCACACGCCACGGTGAATGCCAGACAAATTTTCAAAAACTGTCTTAACACACATCATTAAACGGAAAAAGTAATTATTAAGCATAGATTAGAGTCACATTTCATAACTACAATGTTTTTGCACTACCCTGCCATTCATTTTTTCATAATATTATAAGAAGAAAGCCAGGGTTCCTGCTTGGTCAGTTAAAACTGTGCCAAAAGTGCGCACCGTCTAACGACCAACCCAAATTGACAAGGCAGCCCAGCCCAATTTCACAAACTCATATCAAGCCAATCCCTCTCCCCTAGCAATTAATAAATAGAACAATAATGTAGCAATAGAGGCTGACACATAAGAAACCAAAAAGCAACGTGCATTTGAGAATATAACTTGTGAAAATACAATTAGGCAAGGAATATGTACAAGCTGTCCTTTATTGTGTAAACTTGAAGCCACTTCAATTGATGCACTTAAGAATGGTGATGCAATGCTTTTCTTCTTCCCTCATGAAAGGAATCAGTCTCTACAGAACAAAAGGGTCTTAAAAAGCATATAGTAAAAAGAACTTTCAGGACAAAAACCCCCATTTATCTAGTTAACACAGCTAATCTTTCTCACATATAATATAGGCATTATTACCTTGTATCCAATCCAGCCACTTTATTCCGATTCCAATGCAGAACTCATCTGCGTTTATATAGCCGTTTACCCGTTTCTCCTCAAGCAAAACCCATCTCATTTGGGACTCCACATCCACAGAAATGGCAAAAAACATTGGCTTCCTTGTTTGTCTCTTGATCATGATCCTGGACATTGCAGCAGGGATTCTTGGCATTGAAGCAGAAATTGCTCAGAACAAGGTATTTTTCATCCAAGACAAATTCAAACTGAAGTTCTTTGGTTTCATAATGGTAGTTTCCCTTGACAGGTTAATCACCTGAGGATGTGGATCTTCGAATGTAGAGACCCTAGCTACCAAGCTTTCAAGCTCGGCATGGCTGCAGTTGTACTCTTAATAATGGCACATGTAATTGCCAATTTACTTGGAGGATGCATTTTCATTAGATCCAAAGAAGAACTTGATCAAGCTTCCCCTAACAAACAACTTGCGGCTGCATCCCTCATTCTGTCATGGTACATTATTTTTGCCTGTAACACATTTGATTGTACCCTAACAATAACGCTGGAAGGACAATTTTTTATATGATTTTTGGTGATGAAACCAGGATAATGTTAGGAATTGCATTCACATTGCTGATTTCTGGAACACTGTCAAACTCAAGATCTAGAAAAGATTGTGGGATAGCACATCATCGTCTATTGTCCATCGGAGGAATCTTGTGTTTTCTTCATGGGCTCTTTTCAGTTGCCTATTATGTTTCTGCTACGGCTTTCATCCAAGAAGAAAAGAAACTCAGTCAACATGGAAGCCACAAAAACAAACCAAACCAACCAGCAGCAGAGGCCTGAGTTATTTAGTACAATCTACTCATCAACACAAGGCTTCCATATTCCAAATTCATTTATGTGCTCTTATGCCTGCATTGCCGGGATGTCATTTTATTTTTCTTTTGGGTTACATTGACAATTTTTCATTTCATTATTGTATCTCAAGGTATGCCGGTCTGCTCTTGCAAACAAAATTTATCTTTCAACTTTTCTATTATAGAAGAGTTCAACCTAAAGATCTCATCCCCCCGCTGTTGCAACTCATAATGCCACTGCAAATGACTCTCTGAAATATTTCACAACTAAACTCCACTAATCACCAATCAGAGGAAAAATAGAAGGAAAGAAACTTTTCCATCCTGTTTCTCTGGAAAGGCTTCTATGCAAAGAGGCTGACCAGCGAAAAGGAGATAAAATGCGGCACAATCAACATATTAGACCAAGAACACAGAAAAAGCAAGGATAACAGATGAAAAATCAACATGTATATTCATCCACAATCAAGCTAACCTTCAAAAAATCATAACTTCTAGCAATTATAAACAGAAGCACACAAGAAATCAATACTACAGCAGACAACTACATAAGTTGACCCTTTATGAATATATTCGCAACATATAAACAACAGAAGTAAAGATTGATTCAAACCTTCAGTTGTTGACTCTACAGAAAGCGTGCTAAAGATTGTCTTCCATTTTTGCAGAGTCAACTAAATAGTCCACATGGTATGGCATGTCAATAGCAACAAACAATCAATATGTAAAAATCTAATCATTTAAACACGAAGATATGAGTTGGGGCAACGAAAATCATAATTCAAGGTCACCATAACAGGATCAGTTCATAGAGAAGAAAATTTTTCTCAGTGCGAATCAACTGAGACTTTTTAGGCAGGCCAAGAATGCACAAATTATCAGATAAAGAGATGCCAGCAGCATATCAAGACATGAAGTATTAAGAAGGGCAATTCATAAAGATCCAGATGGTTAATCATACAGAACAAGCAGCAGAGGTTAAGAAAACATAAATTACTTCAACTAGAAAGATAATCTAGGAATACATAAATAACCGTGCTTAAGGCAGAAACAGATACGCAAGTTCTCCGTCCAGCAAACCACCATTCACAAGAACTTACATATGCACCAGTCAAGGCTATCAATCTTCAGTGCTCTGTCGACCGAAAAGCACTCAGAACCAGCTTGGCCTGAGCACTCTTAACGTCATTCATCTTTCCTTCAAGCTCAATCTCTTCTAATCGCAGTCTCCTCCAATCATTCTGCCCCTCAATTCTCTTCTCACCTTCAAAGAATTCCGCCCCCTTCCTCAAAATCCACTCCCTCGTGCTTGTACCGGCAAACACCCCAGCACCACCCGTACTCCCATAACTTAAACTCCGAGGCATCATCTCCACATCACCATTCACCTCCTCCAAAGGCTTCACTTCCTTCGAATTGACACTGTCGACCTTAACCCCCGTGCCCGGAGTCTTCTTCACTGCAGTTCCATTTGCCTTTGGAATTCCCACTACTTTCTCTCCCTCACTTCCATTGAATTTCTCATTGCCCCATATCTTTTTCGACAAGTCATAAGCTTTTTGCTCGTGGGCCTTCGAAAAGGTCCTCTCTTTACCTCCCTTCTCCTTACTCTTGTTGTTTGCATACTTCTTTTTCAGCCTCCTAATTTTATCTTGCAACTGAGTCCTGGTCACATCCACATGCAGGTTATCTCTAATGAAATTATGAAAATCAGTCAAATCAGCGACTGGGTCGGATTTTTTCTTGGCAGCATATTCAATCATGCCTTCGAGAACCGCAATTTCATCATCCTCGCTCCACAGCCTCTGGAACAACTGTTTCTTGGAATCATCAGTAGTAGTACTCAGCGTTTTACCCGAACTCTCGCTTCCAGACGGCGGTTTCTTCTTTGACCTCTTGTTGTCCTTCGCCTCAGTCTCTTTCTCTTCTGCTGGTCGCTTAGCACTGGTAGCCTTCGACGGAGTGCTGGGCTCGGGAGCGTTGGGCTTGGATCTAAGCTTCTTGGCAGCAGCGCTAGTGGTGGGTTTTTGTAGGTCGTTCAATGGCTTCGAGGCTAGAGGCTTGATATTCTGCCCGACTGGTGGTTCGGCGTCAGAATCCGGTTCAGATCCGGACTCATCCTCTTCCTCCTCGGACGAGGACGAAGAGTACGGAGTTTTCGAGGCTGGCTGAGGTGAGGTTTTCGACACCGGCTGAGGTTGGGGTTTCTTAGTACCTGCTGTCGATGGGTTTTTGGTACTCGGAACCTGTGTTAGTGCAGGTTCCGGTTCAGAATCAGATTCAGAAGATCCTACATCTTCGGATGAAACATCATTGTCTTCTTCTCCTGATTCCGAATCGGATACTACAGGCTGCTCGGGTTCACGATATTTGGCCATTTTTAAGAATTGGGATCTAGGGTTTGAAAAGAGAACCCCAGGCGGAGGAGATCGAGCATAGTCCGGAATGACCTCTTTTATAAATCAGATCAGAAATGAAAAGGGGGACGACTGAACCAAGGTTAATAACGTATCCTGCCCCATTTTCCTTTAAATGGATTTACCGGTTCCACGTAAGGTTTCTATTTAAAAGTAAAAATTATTTTTTACATAAATGAACGATAGAGATTTATACAGTATATGTGATTTTATAAAACATGTAGATGTGATTTATTTGATAGGGATTGTGTAATCTACGGATAGGTGTGCATACAGATTTTGTACATGTTGCATGTACAAATATCATGCCTCTTTATTTGATAGGGATTATTTTTTACATAAATGAACGATGGAGATTTATACAATTTATGTGATTTTATAAAATATGTAGATGTGATTTATTTGATTGGGATTGTGTAATCTACGGATAGGTGTGCATACAGATTTTGTACATGTTGCATGTACAAATATCATGTCTCTTTATTTTAAAAAGTGGAACCAATAATTAGTGGCACAAGTGGTTTGGAATTGTTGCAGTGGTTGAATGCTCATATTTTCAACTAGGATATTTGGATTTTTTCCCCCTTTTATGTACAATAGGTTAAACTTCGGTGGGCGGCTTTAACATAGACTTAAATAGATGACGTTATCCAGTAGCCTTTTTATGGAGTCTATTGGACACCATTTATAGTGTCTAATGGATTATGTGACAATTTTTTATTGAACACATAAGGGGATGGGCCCTCAATGTGTCTTATATAAGATTGTCATTTCATCTATTAGACACGATTTTATAGTGTTCAGTGAACACCATAAAATACACTCGTTGTGGAGACAAAGTGTGTTCTTAATATATAAACTATCACTCTTGGTTTGGTAAGAGACTCGATTCAATCCACATTCATCCATACCCTAATTTTCCTCTTTTTTTTCTTTGGTTTTTTTTTTTTAAATCTTCCCTTGTATCAAAAACAGTTGGTGGCATGAGTCGCATCATTTCCACCCAGATCAATGACCCTAGGAATATTTTTGTTAAACTTATCTATGCTTTTAATGCTAGGAAATTAAGTGTGCGTTTGATACGCAAAGATAGAAAAGAAAATATTTTCTAACTCCCACAGAAAATATTTTACTTAAGAGGAGTTGAGAATTAATTTTTCAGGAAAATGAGAAAAATTATGTTTAAAAGAATGGTACCATAGAATTTCAATTACATTTCTATTTGTCAACCAAACGCACGAAGATGAAAAATTTTTCAAAATTTGATATTTTTTAAAGAAAATATCTCCAATTAAACACGCTTATGTTGTCATATATTATCATTTAACCTTTTCAAAAAAGTCAAAAAATAATTGTTAGGTCAAAAGTCAAGCCTAATCCACTAATAATTGTTGGGTTATGCGTAAGAGATAAACACATAAAATGTACAAATTTCATTTTTCTCTCTCTTTATATCTTCTTTCTTACTTTTTTTTTCCCTCTTTATCTTCCATTTTCTCTAATCTCTCTATATTGTCTTTGACAATATCTGGCCATAGAAAGTATCAAGCACATTGTGAAGAAAATATAAAAAATAAAGAAAGAAAAAGGTAAAAAAAGAAGAGAGAAATTTGAAATTTATACATTTATATCTCTCGTATGCGTCATTCCAAGGCTACACATTTGCATTGGAAAATTTCCTAATGATTGCTAAAATTTTACATTAACTGTAACCAAACCAAATAACCAAGACCTTAATTGCAAATAACTATTGATTAAAATTTCATATAAGGTTTTTTTCCCAAAAATATATATACATATCATGTAAGTTAATTAAATTTAAATTATTACTGCACTTTGATCTAATATAACAATTGATTCTAGATGTTAAAATCACCTCGAATTACTTTCAAAAATTGGTCATCTAATGATGGCTATGGATCCTTGCATGTAGAGCTGTTCCGAATTCACTAGGAGAAATTCTGTGTGTTAAATATTTTTGCCCATGAATGACTATATATGTCCTACTCTTGCTCTTACTTATAATAATAATAATAATAATAATAATAATCATGAACTCAAAATTGATATTATGTTTAGCACTCGACGATGACACATTAGCAAGGCAATTGATCAAATAATTCAAAGGCCAATTGTAATTTGTAAGTTATACGACGCCATATATTAACAAAGTGTCCAGTTGCTCGTAATTCACATATAGTTCAGTAAGATAATTGTTCTCAAATCATAATTTGATATCTCAACTAATTCTCCATATCCGAGCTATTGCCTTAAGAGCAAACCAACAGAATTTGGCTCCACAGAACCTAGACAAAAATCACACCATCGAAATTTTCACGAAGAAAAAATCTAGAGATACGTCTTGCAAATCGAAGTGCCTAAATTGCATATATGTCTCATATACCAATTCTTGGGACTCGCCCAAGGTCACTCAAGATCATCACCCATAGACTTGGTTAGTCTCAATCTAGCGTCAGACGTCTGGCGTGTCGTACATTCACATTCGTTCCACAGAATCATGATCAAATTCAGAGACTTGGTTTTGTAATTCTATGTATAACTGATGTGGGACTTTCTGTTCACATATTCTAAGCTGGCAGCCGCTCAAAATTTTACTGCTGCTTCAACTTGCGTGCAGACGGAGGCGCCATTTTACTCACTATGACTAGTTGATAGATAAGTGTATCAGTATAACTTAGATTGATTTTGTGATTTTTTTTTCTTTTTTTTTTGTGAAAATTGTGTGGTTAAAAAGTAATACGAGGAAATGTAATAAATGATTCTTTTTTTTTTTTTCCAAAGAATGTAGGTTTAACGAATTGGAAAGAGAATTTTATAATTCTTAAAGAAACAATTTTATACACCCAATTTCCTTTCTCTTGTTTTAGCTGAAGAGGATTTCCCGTTGTCGTCCTCATTAATACAAACTTTCCTTTTCATCATCGACTCTGACGGCATATACAGCTCTTGAAGAAAAACCACTTAATGACATTTACATACTGAAACGTGTTTTTTCTCTCACCAGTCATTAGAATCTATACGGTAATAAATAATCCGCCCCAATGGGATTGGCCTCAGATAGTTTGCCGGCCTAATCCAGGGATTTCTGCAAGTTATCTATTTGCATCTAGATTGGCATTTTTCGGGGTGTTGAATTTTTGAGAAAACAGAATTACAGTAGAAGTAGTATCTCATTGGACTCAAAATGAAAGCTTACAGCATTGTACATTGGGTTCTGATTTCTAATTAACCAAGCTTGGAAAGAACATCATTCAGAGTGGATACAGTTTCAGCATAGTACTTTTCTGCCTCAGGGGTGCTCTTGATCTTTGCTGCATGGTCGAGCTGATGAAAATGGAAATAAATTTGTAAGAGCGGATAGATAAATTGACAAATGATCATATTATTGTAAAGAAAAAGGACTGAATTAGCAGACTCACATTGCTGATATCCTGGAAGAGCTTTCCTGTGAGGTCTTTAAGGGTTTTCTTCTGGTCTACCGGCTTAGCAGAAATCACGGTGTTGAGATCATAACGGAGGTATTCTGCCCTTAGACGGAGGTCATTCTGGACGTAAGGCCACGCCTTTTTGTCTATGAACTCCTTCACATTCAAAATTTCTTTGGCAGATTCCTTTGCCCTTAGTGCAGCCTGATCTGGGGTCAAAGGTTGAAGGAAAAACCTGTCCTTCAGAGGCAAGAAAAGGTCTCTTGGCTGGTCTGAGTTCAAAGTTCCAGCTGCCAAAACACAGAGTTATTCAGCAGGATATCAAAAACTTCTTGGAATTTGATCCAAGTCTTTAATAATTTTGATCCAACAAGGAGATGCCATCTCGTAGGAATTGAGATTTGAGGTGGCCAGAGAGAATCATAGATCTCGAAATGGGCTAAATTCATCAACGAGAGGTGAATCGTGATCTCAAGATGACCTCTGCTCATTGGATCGTCTCACTGATGAACAAGCTCAGAAAACGACTCTTGTTCCTATTTTAACATTAATTAATGTCTACAATGAAAAAACTTCTTCACTTTGTCCAACTCAAAACAACTCAAGATAGTTTAACTATAAAATCAACCCCGAAATTCTGAATTCAGAAACAAAAGTAATACTTACGCAGTCCACCGGAAGGTGGGGGTGGCGGTCCAACCTTGATCGGCTTGGCTTCAGCAAGTACGGCTTGAACAAAAGACCCTGTGGCAATCCCTGCAGCAACAAGCCCCAACATGGCGCGTCGACCAGTTTCTATCTCAGCCGATCCCTGCTGGGCTCTAATGCTGAAACCTGGTCTGGCCAAGCCAATCCTGCTGCCGGTGGCTGTGGTGAAGCGGCTGGAGCCACTCAGCTGAAGGCTGCCTTCCATTACAGCTTGAGAAGAGCCACGCAAGCCAGCCATTGAAGCCATAGCCTGAGCCATTAATATTTTGCTCTAATTGCTTTGTGAAATGTTGCAGAAAGTAATGGAAATGCAGTATGTGGGATATAAGTTGTGTTGAGTGATGTTTTTCTATTGATTATGTGACGCAGAGTGAATAAACAGAGCCCACCTTATCTGTGTTGGGATATGCTGATAGCCAATCACTCTTTGAGTTTTTGAAATGTAGGATTAGGTTCTGTTTCCTGCAGTAGAATCGCGACACGTGGAAATAATATTTCCATGTCAGCATTTTTGGGTTTGAATATCATGGCCCTTTGATGTTACAGGTGATGGTCTAGGCCTCAAGCATTATCTTCAAATATAAAAATTCAATATAATCTTTCTAGATATGTCGTTGTAGATAATTATATAGAGGTGATTAAATTCGTGTAAGCTCATTTAACAAACAATTTACAACTAGTACTGAGCGTAAAAGTAAAACAACTTAATATTTACTCAATGTAAAATTATTATTGATATATTTAGATGAGCTTAAAATATAAATGAATTTACTTTCTGGAAAAAAAATGTTGTAACAACATGCTTTTAAAACAGGAAACATGTATAAATCATTATATAAGTAATCTTTGATAGTTTTTCAATATTTTTAATCAAACATTATATAGATCTAATGGCGGGATTTAATCTAATCATTTTTGGGGTTTGTGTTCATCATCTGACTTAATACTTTTGGGATTGAAAAATCAACTAAAGTAAAGTAAAAAGATCTAGTGATATCTAGAATACAAAAAATTTACTTATCTCTCATATTTCACATAAAATGTATTTTCACGTGAATGCAAATACACACTAAGATGCATGAAATCTTTCACCCAAGTGAGTAATCACTATTTTGTTTTCTGCAAACATATATTAGTATTAACTTTTGATTTTCGTTGAGTGCACTGGAAGTGGGGGAACAAGCGATTGTCACATCACTGCGAGCACAACGGCCTCACTTTCCAACCCGGTTTTCAACTGTTTTAAGAAAATATATAATCTCTACTTGGACAACTAATGATTCTTACATGTGATAAGATTTGTCATAACTTTTTAAACTACTAGTTGGACAGGGTACTCCGAGAATTAATCAACTGACTTGGTCATTTTGACTAACTTCTTAAAAAAATGTCTAGAATTCCCCAGTCAACTCTCTTATAACACGAAATGTCTATATTAAAATCCTAAGTTACTTGGATTTATGATCAACATGTCTTCATCTCTCTTTTATCTATTCAGATATAAAGAAATGAACTCTCTTCAATTGATGATACTAATATCATTCTTCTTGTTCTTTTGTTGTATTGGCTATGCTCAGGATAGTGATGGCGATCGGAGTTCTATGTGCGGGGCAGGAACTGATAATTCTACATGGAATAATGTAGTGCAGTCCAATCTGAACAATGTTATAAAAAACTTGGAGCAAAATGTGAATCTTCACAGTGGTTTCTACACCGCTGTGGCAGGGGAAAACTCCGACAAGATTTATGGCCTTATTATTCAATGTAGAGGCGACGTTTCTGCCTTCGGTTGTACCAATTGTACACGAGAGGCCTTCAAGTCGGCATCATAGCTCTGCTACAATACAAAAACTGTAACAATGTGGAGAAACAGGTGTACTCTTAGGTATTCAAATGAAAGTTTCTTTGGTGAATGGGAGACATCTTCGCTTGGTACACCAAGCAATAGCGATTTGGATGATGCATTTGTGGCATCGAAAGGGCTGGTGATGATGGGGACGCTTGTAAACACAACCCCGAAAGAGCCTCTAATGTTTGCTGCATTAGAAGTTGATGTGGGAAGAAGGGGGAAGAGATATGTCATGGCGCAATGCTCGAGAGATTTGAGTAGGTCCGATTGTGGAAAATGTTTGGACAATCTTTAAATGTTTGGACAATCTTTTGGAGGGTCTAGGGACAAGTCTTGGCCATAAGAAACGTCGGGAAGCTTTTAGTTTGGGGTGTAGCATTTGGTATAATGATTTTCGATTCTACTCCAACTTCTCGACCGCTACAAATGCCGGTTAGCCCATTACTTTATTTGTTGGTTTCTTCTCCTCCTATGGCTTGATTTTATTGAAAATTTCCTGACTGTTGACAGGTTCGGATTCAGCCCAAAATACAGTTGAAAGACCGTCGACTCGGAGATTTGCTGTTGGAATTATCATTTTGACAACAATGGCATTCCTATTGCTCCTCTTAAGAGATTCCTACATATCTACCTAAAGGACAGAAGGATAAGGATCATGTTTCTCAACTCTTATCTGCTTCTTTGAATTATTAACAAGTTGTCTTTTAGGTTCTTGGCTTTGTCAAGTTATGAAACATGTAAAGTTATCTAACATAACGTTAGATTTTGAAAAATTCCTCCAAATACTTCATCTAAGTATTCAGGGTACAAAAAACTGTGAAGGATATATCAAATGAGTATTATTTATTTGTAGATTAAGAGTTGACAGATCAAACAAATCAATCTAAAATCATCGTCTTCAGACCAAACAGAAACAATTCAAGAAATTGGAAATAAAAGCCTAATTTGTCTGGTTGGTCATGTCGCATCTCTTCCTCACCTCTCCCTTGTGTCCTGTTTTCACTCCCAAAATGCTAAGTTTCTCCATTGCCGTGGAGAAATCATTGAAGAACAAGTTGTTGTCTTTAAGATCGGAAGAGCACTGGTGCTGTTCTTGGATCCGCCATCAATGCACTGTCCGAAGCAAGGATTCCCAAGCCCTTTTGTAGGTTCTTCAAGAAGTTGTTGTCGAAACGCCCTGGAGAAACCACGTCAAGGAACACAGCTATGTTGGGATCGGTGGTGTAATTTTCACAGTGGTGATTTAGGGCCTTGGCAAACTTGGGATTCAGGGCTGGATCTGGCTTTTTCCCAAAAAGCCTAGGGCTAAATTCGCTGCAGTGAGCGAATCCAATGGTGTGGCCACCGCCAGTTAATGCCACCATTTCATGGGCTGAAAATCCCATGGTCCTGAAGATGGAAATCATTTGGTTGACAGAATGGTTAGCCATGGAAATGTGGCCTTCAACATGCGAAGCCTGGGAAACGAGGCCATCTTTCCGTCCCAACCGGACTTTGTAGTTGGGTCCACCGGTCATGACAATCAGGTTACGTGTGGCCGCTGCTAGAATGTCAGAGCAGGAGACAATGCCGGGGCACTCGAGCTCCAGAGCGGTCTTGAGCCGTGAAACAATGTCAAATGCATCACCCGCGAGAGAATGGTTGATGTCATTTTCCCTCTCGGCCTTGTTGTTGGTAGATCGAACGGAGGAGGACCGATGCATCACAGCCGTCCACAGCACAATCATGGAAGAACATGCGGAGGGTGGCCGCAGCAGTGGTTGGCGCCTGAGTTTGCTTGGAATGCACTATCTCTTGCACAATGCTATTGAATTTTGGACATGTTTTAGCGTAGTAATCCAATGAAAGCATGGATTCCGAATGGGGAATCGAAGACAGAGATGTCAACAATAGGAAGAACAACAACGGAAGCGCCATGGCCACTTGAAGAGAGAAAACAGATCAAAATTGACCTGCTATCTCTCGCAATGCAATGGGAAGAGGAAGAGGAAGATCAGCACAAATTGAAGATTAATTACAAGAACAATCTGCAGAAGAAAATGAAAGAGAAATTAGTAAATTGAAAGGATTTCTTGTGGTGAAGAGATTTCATAGGGGAACCAACGTCTCTTTTGCTAGTAGCCATGCAAAGATAGCAAAGTTTTTACAGAAAAACGTTGAATTCGGGACTCCAATTGACTTCAAGAAGTACCCCATTTTTTTCTTGTCACAAAATATTGTCTCATATAAACAAATGTGTTATTAATTTTATTTTCTGCCTGAAAAATGTTTCAAAAATCATATAAAAAGGTTAAAACCCATGACAAGCTTGATTTTAAATCAACCTACTTTGATCAGACAAATTTCCTGCTCTTTTCCTGTCTCAGCCCATACTATTCAGCTACAAATTGGAGAAGGCTATCTTGATCTGCCCTGCCTCATCACGAGTTCACCGGGGCACTATACTGGAGACAGTGAACTGATTGACAGATTTATAAGTGGTCGAGGAAACCTCGCTCTCCAATTGGATGCCGGGTACAGTTCTGATAGAAAATGCCGGTTTGCCCAGTTCAGTAAGTGCCATTACTTTAGTTTCCAGCAGAACAACCACTTCTGACATTGTTGGTCTTTCTGCAGGTCTTCTTGGACACACAAAAGTCCAATATGGATACATCTCTCTAGTTCTTGCATTGGACATGATTCAGTCAACATTGGATCAACCAAATCCAGTATTTACCCTTCGTTCCATCGATTCCATGCCTGTAATAATCCTCACAGTAAACTTCAGTATGCAGGTTTTACCTTTGTGAAGAATCAGAAAGTATAAACTTCTTTCTCACATCTCTCATACTATTAAAACCAATGTCCCTAAATACTCATTAAGAATAAAAATATTAGGAAAATTTGATCAACCTATGATATAATTTATTGGTTAAAGAATTAACGGACATATTATGTATAGAATATCTATCCGGTGTAGAAGTTTAGTTCCTAAATGTGTGTAAGCTGCTCGTACTTAAATATGAATTTCAGAACAAAACATTAGTACTAATGACCTGAAAATTCAGAAACAATATTGTGTGAGGAATACATATGCTAGTAGTGTCTGAGCTTGTTCAGTGAGGTGAAAGCCATTATTTCTCCCACTCACAATCTCGAGCAATATTACTCCGAAGCTAAAAACATCGGACTTCACTGAGAATAGTCCTTCAATTGCATACTCTGGAGCCATATACCCCGCTGTTTTCAAGAATCAAACTGGTGATGCTCTTGATTTGAGTGTTTGTTAAACATCAAACGAAGCAAAAATTATTATGTTCCAACAATTCTTTTTGTGTTAGCTATATTTTGACTTTCTTGGAAGACTCTTGCCATCCCAAAATCAGATATTTTGGCCTCCATTTTGCTGTCTAGTAACACATTGCTAGGTTTCAGATCCCTGTGTATGATCCTAAGCCTCGACTCCTTGTGGAGATAGAGTAGGCCACGCCCAATTCCATTGATGATGTTAAGTCGTTTTGTCCAGTCAAAGTAGTATACGCTTTTCAAGATCTTATTTTGGATAAGAAAACAAAATGGACTTCTGATCATAAGTTACTTTTCTCAACAAAAAGAGAGAATAAAGAAAAAGAGAAAGAAAGAGAGATAAGCTTGTTAGCAAGATATATAACATGAAAGGACTAACTGAATAGGATGATGTCGAGACTTTTGTTGGGCATGTATTCGTATATTAGCAGTTTTTCATTACCCTCAAGGCTACAACCCAAAAGTCTCACTAGATTTTTATGTTGAAGTTTTGCAATTAATCTGATCTCATTCTTGAATTCCTCTGAGCCTTGCCGTGATCTTCGTGATAGCCTTTTAACAGCTATTTCCTTCCCATCAGGTAATATTCCCTTAAATGGTTGAATACTCTTGTTAAATGTTTTAGCATAAGGTACAAATAAGAGTGTACAACACAGTAAACACAATTTAGTTCATTCTCTGTGTTACTTTTTACACGATTAACATAGACGAGATTGGAGAAGATATGATACCTTGTACATAGTGCCAAACCCGCCTTGCCTAAGCTTGGTGGAATCTGAAAAATTGTCTATAACTGCCCTCATAATGGAAAATTCCGTGAGAGGCAACTCCTGTGAGCTTAATATGTCACTTTCCTCTTCATTCACAACATAATTCGGGATCTGGACCGCCCTCTGTGGTAACATTGGATTTTGGTTATTCTCCTCATCTGTAATAGACATCAATCTCAGCTTATCTATACATGTACTAGATTTAGTAGGTACCTAGGATAGGAATTCGAAAGATTTTCGACTACCTCATCTTCTTTTCTTCTGATGATGATTACAGAAGGCATATATCCCAACAAGTGTTATAATGGATATCACTGTACAGCCAGTAACAAGAATGATGGCCCTAATTATGCTTTTATGTCCTGAAGTTAAGAGTAAACAATAGAAAATGATATCACAGTTATCAGGGTATAAGAATTTGGTACAACTTATATTTGATTTATTTTACTTACTATAGGTACGGGATTCATTATAGAACTGGTTTAGTTCGAACCATACATTACAAGTCTGCTCAAAAGGGCACCTCCTCCTGAAGACTCGCATCTATTAAAATCTCCAAAGGCGGAGTTCAAACAATAGGAACACGCTTCACTAGTTATATCTCTGGTACACTAGACAAGGCCATAGACCGTTTCATTTCTTGCGAACTTCTGTTTACTAGTGGTAACCATAAGTTCAGAATTCTCAGCCATCTGTATGAGGTTAGTCGACAAACTCTTCAAAGCACAACAGAATTAAATAGGATTGGAGGTCTTCTTGGTACTCAACTCTAGAAACTTTCCAGTATAGGCAGTTGGCAGCATCCCATATGAATATTCCACTTGGCATTTTTCATATCAAATAACTGCAGCTTGTTTACGGCATATGTTTACAAGCTCTTTGGCTGCATTCTCAATACAGTACAAACTGTTGAATCAACATCTCCCTTGCATAGTGCGCGCCCGTAAACCTGATCAGAGCCATTACCAATCTAAGTTCTCTAAAATCCTCTAGAACGCGGAGACTCTACTGACAGAGTTCTAAAAAGACTCTTCAAGTTGTTGTAAAATGTGCTGTTGAGCTCGTATGGAACTTCGTTGTCACATGTAGAGTTCAAGAACTGTGCAGAAACAAGATTCAGAACAAAAGCAAAACAAAAACTAAGAAAATAATATCAGAATTTTGCTTTGTCATTCCTATATTTGTGGATGTTTGGTCTAATTGGATTGTCTTGGCAGAAATTCAGTCAGCAGTAACTTTTACCTATACAATGCATAAATCTCAATTCAAAAATTTCCAAACTGGGGGGCTTGAAATTGGATTGCAGCTTCTCAAGCATATATGACATGATGTTGGATTTGTCTTCAAGTTTTATAAATCAATATTTCTTGGCGGAAGTCAATAGAAGACCCAAGAATGTTCGACCTTATTAATGAACTGTCACTAAAATAGAAGTTACAATCCCTTTGTTTCAAAAATTTCTTTTTTGCCTAATCTAATATAAGAAAAATTTTATTATTATTAATCTTTTTTTATATAGTGATGTTGCTTATCTTTAATTAATAATAATAAGGTTAAATCCTACAGAAGAATTATGCTACTAGTATATTGTTTTTTCATGGCAGGATCCAATATTAAGATAAAATCAGAGGTGGAAGAATTAAATTCATGCATAGAGTTTTGAATTAGAAGATGAGAGAAGGAGGGAGACTCTTGGATAAGAATGATGAAAATGAAAATATTTGGCCTTTTCTGTGTGACTAGGAGAGAGAACTTCCCATCTTGTCAGTGATTAATTGAGGTAAATAGCACCTGAATTTCCTAACCTTTTTTATCTTTTCAGATTGGGTCCTAACTTTTGATAAATTTTTTTATAGGAAAATTATATTCATTTATAGCATATCACTAATTACAGCATAATTTACAAAATGGGAATATTAATTAGTAGAATCACATTCAAACCCTGAAACTAAAGCATGAGTGGCTATGACTTGGGCAATTCTATTCGCATCACGATAAATAAAGTTACAAGAGCCATAGTTCATATGTGCCAATAATGATTTAATACTATTTAAAATGTATAGAAGAGGATGTAGTTGAGATGCCGACTTCAAAGCGACTTCAAAGCATGGACCAAGAGCAAACTATCGGTTTCCACTTCTTTAAGAGCAATTCCATGTTGCCGTGCAAATAATAAACCTTCCAAAAGAGCGATAGCCCCAGTGAGCTTTACACTAGGCTTTTCCCTTTTCTGTGCTACAAAATAGCCAATGACACAACCACTATCATCTCGGATAACAACCGCAATAGTAAAATGGTTACCTTCCTCTTTCAATGCTGCATCTGTATTTAATTTAAAAGCCCCATGAGTTGGGGGAACCTATCTATTCGACGTATTCTTCTTATTTGTCGTTCTTTTACCAATAGAGTTCTACACAATAGTTAGGATACTATCTACAATCAACTCTGGAGGCTGATTGCATTGATCTCTCTGCCGTTTACTCTTTCACACTTATACATATTCATCTGTATATTGTTTTCTCATCTACTTACTTAACACAAGCTATACATACACATTGATTAATATATTATCTGTTATATTCACTTACCTAACAGCACCACCACCAATAGTCTTATAGTCACTTTAGACGATGAACTCTCTAAAGTTTAAACCTAAATAAGTAATAATAATTATGATATGATTGATATTTAAATCATAAAAATTGGACAATTAAAAATGTACGAATTTTTCTTGTAGAAAAAATTGAAAGTTTGAATTATTGGTGAAAATTGGAGGATTTCTTTCCCTTTATTTCTGCTACAGTCTCTCTCATTCCAAATGTTTACATCTAGATATAACTAAAAATAGAGTAACTAATTAGAAAAAGCAATAAATTTTTTCATTCTTTTTTTAAAATCTTTTAGATTTTTTAAAAGGTTTTTGAACTAATTTCCTTTTATATCACATGAGGGTAAAATGTTGTAAGCATATAAATGTGAAAATGGATAGAAATTGCATATACGGACCTTTTGTGTATATTTTTGAAAGGTTGAGACCTATATGTTTGAAAAAAAAGTTAGGGATGAAATTGTTACATTTTACAAACTTTAGGGACCTTTTGTGAAATTTATCATTTTCAGAACTAGCAAGTCAAATCAGTTTGATGGAAAACTCTTCAATTTATCTTCGCTCCTACACCTCACTTGACCATTGTATAAAGAGTAATTTGGTCAACTGAAGATTGATTTGTGTAGTCGAAAATGTCTCAAATCATTCAAAGATATGAACAATCAGTCCATAATCTTTATAAATTATAACCACGGGTAAACCAAGATCAAAACCTTTAAATATTAGACAAAGAATATGATTGGTTAGTTCTTACTTCTTAAGAGGTTTTGGACATCTACGGCTAAACATTAGAGATTAGGGACCCAAGTATAAAAATATATGTAGTTGAGGGGCCTCAGGTAAATAGCACAAGAAAAAGTAGTAAATGACAAAATGGTTTCTCAATCCTACTTGCATCGTGATAATCGCGTCTAAATTCTAAAACTGTGGAATAATGGAAGGGTAGCACAGTTATTTTGAATTGTACGACGATCACCATGTCAAATGGGAGGTATGAATGGGGCCACATTGATCGTAATAACTCATATAGAGGAATCATGGTAACCTGGCTGCAGCAGTATATAGAAAAGAAAAAAATTTTCAATCCCATTTGCTATACAAATTATATAAGAAAAACACGTGGTTTATATCTAGAATGATAGGCAATAGTTCATTTTCAGAGGGAATATTGTGGTCACATCAATCGGCATAACTCATATAGTTGGAATTATTCAAAACGGGCTGAGGGCGATTATACAGAGAAGAAAATTCTCAATCCCACTTACATTGCCATTGGTGAAAAGACAAATGTTTATGTGGTTGATATCTAGATTTTATAGACTTCCGAGTTCATGAAAGATCTATGCATCATGCATGGTTGGTCATTGGTGGAGCTAAGAGAATTTTTTATGCTGAATGACATGGAAGAATGTTAAGGTTACATAGCAAGAACAAATTGCGTTGGCAAGAAATATCCCTTCAAAATAGAGTTGTGCTAGTTGAACAAAAAGAATACAAAAAGTATAAGAAAAGTAACACATAACACGATTCAATGATAATTACATAGGCCACGATTATTTTTTGTCCCACTCTTATTAATTTATGGTTTTATACTTTTATTACTTTTTTCAAATCATTCTTTTTCTATATTCGGTTATCCAAGGAAGAAAAATCATTAGGCCCACTTATTTTACTACAAGACAAAATTTAGTTCAAACCTAGAATATAGACTTTCTAATTTTTATAGTTGCATTACAGACATTGGACAACTATTTAGTCATTTCTAGTACTGCATATTCATACATTTTGATAGGTAGAGTCATTAACAGCTAAACAACTACTACCGTGGTATTTGATCAGATATCGTCAGTCCATTGATAGACAAATTATTGTAACATGTTTCACCACTGTGATTAGTAAAGTTTCAGACGGAAAGGGCAGGTCGTTCGGGCTCGCCGAGAGACATGCCTTCGCTGTTTAGCATTACTAGCACATATGACATTGAAGGCCTGTCATGAGCATCTTCTTGAACACACAGTAATCCGATTTGCATGCACCTTAAGAAGTCTTGCTGGGGACATGAACCAGCCAACAATGGATCCATCAATTCCAATCCTTTGCTTTCGTCCCACAGTTTCCACGCCTAAATTATATAACGTCGTCAGATAATACTCTTCCGATCTCTAAATTTATTCAAAATTGTTGTTGCAAGCAGAGTAATAAGCTGATATATTCTTACATAAGCAAGGAGATTGGGGGCGCGTTCACGGAGGGGGAATCTCCAATTTCTATTGCTCGATATTATCTCGAGTAAGATAACACCAAAGCTGAACACATCCGATTTGATAGAGTAGAGACCCTCTATAGCAAACTCTGGAGCCATGAAACCACTGTAATCAAAGAATTACAACATTGTACTCTTCTAATAATCTTAAGTTAAACACGAAAAGACGCTTACTATGTTCCAACAACAGTGGCAGTGTTAGCTTCACCATCTGGCCCCCCAAATATTCTTGCCATTCCAAAGTCAGAAATTTTCGGTTTGTATCGAGCAATACATTGCTTGGTTTTAAGTCCCTGTGAATAATTTTTAGTCGAGAATCTTGGTGAAGATATAACATTCCTCGTGCCACGCCTTTAATAATATCTAGACGGGTAGTCCATTTTAGCCGATTACGTTTTATTGGATCTAGACAAATAAAACTCAATTAGAGATTATCAAAATTCAGACAGGTCATTTAGGATGTTTCATTAACATACCCCAGAGGAAGCCATCTAGGCTACCATTATGCATATATTCATAAACCAACAGTTTCTCTTCTTCATGAACAGAGAACCCCAATAGTCTAAAAAGATTTTTGTGCTGAAGTCTATGTATTAGCATAACTTCATTGATAAATTCTTCTGAACCTTGCTCGGAGTTAACGGAGAGCCTCTTGACAGCTATTTCCCCTCCAGTAGGCAGCACACCCTTGAAAAAAAAAAGGGAGAGATTTTACTACTTAACATGCTTAATCAGGGAAAAAAAAGCATGAAAAACCATAATGGAAGATTATAGTAACCTTGAAAACAGGGCCAAAGCCGCCTTGTCCGAGCTTATTTGAATCAGAGAAGTGATTAGTAGCCTCTAGAAGGGTGTTCATCTCAATAAATGGGTATTCCAAGGGATCCAGATTCTGTGTTCCTCCTTGAGAACCATAGTTTCTAAAGTCCAAGTTCTTATCCTGCTGGTTAGCTGTTTGATCAACTGGAATTTCATCTTTTCCTGGAAAAAGAATGAAAATAGTTACAAAAGGCGAAATCGAGTACCCAAAAGATAGAAGTTTTGCTAAGGCAGTTACTAATTATCCGACTTCGATTTCTTGGCATCAGACAGTAGATAAAGTAACCAGCAGTCAGTGCTAAAGTTACTGATCCAATTGAAAGAGCTGCAATCATCCATTTCTTGAAAGGATGGCCTGGTTCTGAAATTCAACCTGAGATCGGAAGAGCGTTCATCAAAATCTGGTACTAGAAAAAAACTGCCAAATTGGAAATTCATTCGGGTGATAAAACTTACTTGGTACAGGGCTCGGGTTCATGTGAAAAAAAATCGTAGAGCTCGTACCTCAAGAAGCAGCTACGGCTAAGTAGTCTTGCTCCTTGAGAGAAGTAGTAGAGGCGTAAAATTTCAGTAATTGCAGTCTCTAGGCACACATTGCAATCATATGTGGACAAGTCCTTAGTACACTGAACAAAGACATATAAAGTAGTACTCTTGGTGCTATTATACATAAAGGGCGTACTCCCGGCGGAATGCATATAAGCAGAAGGATCAAAAGCTGCGATTTTGGTAAGATTATGCAGAGTTCCATTTACTGCAAGTCTATAGCTTTCAGGGTCTGAAACATTCTTAGCGTTACCCAGTGGAATGTTACCAGTAACATTCAACCGTCCAAAGAAATCTTCAGTTGAATAACGAAACAGACAATCTTCTTCCCAAATAGAAGCATCATATTTGTATAAACCACGCTTTTGAACATGTTGTATTGCCATTCTCAAGCATTTTTTACATGTATCTTTGTTCACGTAATCATAGCATAGAAAAAGACTGTACACCCTATATGGATCTGTTCCAGTGGAAGTGGAGTAGAATTTAGGGACAGATTCATTTGTAGATAGAGAAGAAAGAAGGTTGTCGAGATTAGCCCGATAAGGGCTATTAGTAGAGAAGTTGGGTGTGTCATAGAGCCAGAAGGGAGGATCTGGATGAGCAACATCCCGAATAACCACAGAAAACACAAAGTAGAATAAGAGGAAAAACATGGGGTTGAAGAATCTGGTAAAAGGGTTATGTTAATACAAAATGATTTGCAGAATTTGATGATAATAATAATAATAATAATAGTAAGTTAATTAAACTCATGTGGAATTCAAATTTCCAGGATTGAGAATACGGTGAAATTTCTATACAGTGAGGAAGCAAGACTTGTGTGGGCACTGAAGATTTCTAGGAAGCTGACTTTGATGAGACTTTTCTTCAATTTTTACTAGTTTCATTTTCCAGTTATTATGTTTACTTCTTTGAGCAAGTTTTATAGTCCTTAATTAGTCAAAGAACAAAAATCGTCGAACAAGAACTACTAACCTAGCATACGGTAAATTATAGCAAAGAATATGCTTTAGTCCTTAGGATTAAGGCCCTCGTCCTAACTACCGAAAGGAATAATAATTGCAGAGATTGGAGAAGGATGAAGAACAGACAAAATTATCGTACATCGCCCTCAATTTGAGAGCTTCGTCCCACTTGTTGGCCTCTACAGAATTCACTACATAGATAAAGATAACAATACATATTCAACACTACAGGGAATTATGTGATCAAGCAACATCTCATTATACAACAAAAAATTTGGAAAACATAATATTAGGTCATTATACCCACAATTGGAAACCAAAGGGGAAAAAAGAAAAAAGAAAAAAAGCAAAAAGAGTTACAAACACGATAAGAAATTATCTGACTTTTGATCCCCTTTCATAAAAATCAGGTGAAATAAACTGAGCACCTCTTATCCTTATAGTTCGGCAAGATGAAGCCATCTGAACCTACTCCGGCTGCACAAGTTGCATGCAATTTATGGCGTCTACTTATCCATGCAAATATTTTGAATCTAATGTTTGAAGATAATTCGAGGGTAAAACTCGCCGGCCCTTGTGCTAGATCCACCAGAATCTGCTTCCACGGCTCCCCGCTCACCTTCAATGCGGTGCCGCTCAGTGTGCCAGCAAAGATTCTTGTGTTCTTGGGCGCTTGATAGAATGGATCTGACAATATCATGTTGCTTATGTTTTGTTGTTGTTGCTGAAATTTCATAAGAGATGCTTAAATTACTTTTCTTAACAAGGTATAACAGAACTAGAGACTCGGTATACGGAGCCAAACAACAGGTAAACATCATTCTTAATGGTACATGGGCTTTTTAAGACAAAAATCTTACTGAACAAAACCTCGTATCTCGCTGTTGCTTGCAGGGCGTCATAATAAAACCCAACTTTATGGTTTGGATTACGAATCGTTATGTTGAAGATTATATTGGAATTTACAAATCCATTTCCTAAGCTTGGGACTGTGAATTCATGGATGTAAATTCTAGGCCGATGGGGCCGCAAGCTGAGCCACACAATGAACGCGATAAGGCCAAGGACGAACAGGACGAACAATATAGAACCACAAATTAACTTGGAAACTCTAGTAGTTAGACTCTCTTTCACACGGTGGGCGTAGTAACGAGCTGTGCCGTGCCGCTTCATGGGGCGGTTTTCGGTGACGGGAACCGGTGATGAAACGTCGGACCACATTTTTAGAGCTTGTAATGGCTTCAAGGGCTCCAAGGAACGGTTTCTAGTTAATGCAGTTCAGAAATTAATGTGTTACAAGTGGGGGCAGAAAAGGGAACAACAGTTGGAAGAAAGCTTGTGCTTTTTGATTTTGGGAAGAAAAGAATAATGGATCTTCATGGCTTACTAATGTGAGCAAAATTTTTACGTAGGAATCAAGATTACTGAAATGTAATAGGAAATTTAATTTTGTCCCATCATCATAAATGTGTTTGTGTTCATTACTGCCGGAGCCGGCCGATATACTAATCAACCAAAGCGGTAGATTAGGGCCCCCACTAAGAAAGTATCGAAAAGTTTACTGTCGAGTTTTTTGAAACATATGTCCAAAAACATAGAATAAAAATAACGTTTATACAACTTTATCATAAATTGTTGAGTAGCCTAGTAGAAAGTTATACATTTTAGTATAGGTCATAGGCTCAAATTCTTATATCTATAATTGTAAGTTTTATTAAATTTCAAATACTAAATACTAAACTTGTAGTATAATTTGATAAGAATAGGGTAATCTTAGTGTTTTAGTAATGTATATGTGCTTCTTAAATGATAAAATATAATCGAACGTCTTACGAATTGACAAATATTAAAACCTATTGAGATATTATTAGAAAGTTTACTTATTTTGTCCACCTAGTTAATATAAAATTTAAATATCCAAAATTTAAACTATTAAAATCGTGTTTAATCTAATTAAAAAGGGCCCATTTCAATTTCGCATAAGGCCCCCAAAATCTTTGGACTAGCCCTGATTACACTACCTTTTAAATGCATAAATCCTAGAAAATATTTTCGGATTATTGTTCGATTTATTTTGACTTGATGGTCACCAATAGAGTTAGTCAATCACATTTGAACAGCATTGTATGAGCGACGATTATATCTGGCAAAGAAGAAATTTAAGTAAATCTAGGGATGTATTGGGGATTTTTAATGACACAGGCTATTGTATATATAAAAAAATAACAATCAACATGGGTTAATATAAAATTTTTAAAAATTTTTCTATAAAAAATTTCAAAATTTTTTTCAGGCCAACACGGACTGAAACCCCCATGCCAATCCACATATAAATCCGTTCCTGAGTAAATCTGTAACATCCCTAAAATTTCTACAAATTAAGGTAAGCAACAAAATTGTTGTTTTAAAAAAAATATTTGAATATTGTTGTAGGATTTCGTGAAAATTAAAAAATGGTTACTCAATTGATGCTAAAGAAAGAATTTAGTCCCTAATTGACATAAACTAAAGTGTAGTGACTTAATTGACATAAATCGAAGTTCGGTGGCTTAATTGAAGGATGAGACAAAGCACAAGGATTTTCCAGACAAATTTCGCCAAGTGTGCGGTATATGTCACGCCACGTGTCAAGATGTAATTGGCGAAACTCAAAATTTATTAAAAATAATTAAGTCTCAACTATTATAAAAAGGACCAAGGGGTCCTCAAGGTTTCCAAAATCTCTAAGTCATTTAAATTCTCTCCTAAACTCCCAAAATTCGTCCAACTTTGAGGATAGTGGAGAAACACCTATAGAAACCCACTAAAACACCTACTTCTCACTTGAAAAGGGCTCTTAACCTCATATAAATAGATCCTAACTCAAGAATAGCTTTAATTAAGGAATATCAAGGCTTTAAAGAAACCTTTTCACGTGGATTATTCAAGAAATATTTGAGGTGAGTAACGGTACTTTGATTCCCTTTCTTTTGTTCGTTATGTTTTCATAAAGATATGCTTGAATTCTTGATGCATTATCATGAAAAGAACGATTGGTTTACTATATTTGTATCGCTAGTTAATGCTCTACCCGTTCTGATTACTCTGTGAAACATGACCTTGCTATGTGATCTTGGTCATTCTGGCTATGTGATAATATGTGGCATTGCTGTGTGGTCTTGGCCAATCTGAAACTTTGATTGCTGTGTGATATTGGCCAATCGTGCACACACTACGGGTAGTAGTTTAACTAGTGATAGGGCCCTTCCGTACAATTAAAGGCATTGTGCATTCGAAGATTTTCTTGAAAGTGCAGTTTTCTTAAGCATAAAGGTGCATCGAAGTATTTTGTTACTCACTGAGTACGTTGTACTCATATCTTTATTTTCCACTATTTTGTAGATAATCAGAGGTAAGAAAATGGTCAAGCAAGCCAAGAACCGAAGCATGCCCGTAGATGGAAGAGGATTTTGCATATAGAAGGGAAGCTATATTTTGGTTATAAAAATATATCAAAACCAATATACGAGTGTAGCAACTTTTGTATAAATAAATATATCTATGTAAAAGCTTGGCATTTCCGTAGTTTGGTTTGATAATAAATAAAATACTTACCAACATAATGTGTTATGTTATTTAACATTTTCGAAGGCAAAATAAAGTTGTATAAAAGTAGTTTTTATAAGTTCCGTCCTCTCAAATTGCACAAAAAATGAAAAAGCCTCCGCTTTTGAGTGTAAATAATAATAAGTGGTAAAATTGAGGGGGTGTGACAAAATCTGCAAAGTCTAGAAGCGCACAAGAAGCAAAAACTTTTTATGAATGAACAATAAACATGTACTCTTTTCACTAAATAACTTTATAGTAGTTTCATCTCTGATTGTGAGTTCCTCATCTTACATACTGCATGAACGCTATTGAGCCCAAATTGGGTACCATATGGAACCCGACTGCGGGTTCCAAAGCAATAAGACAATATGACCCTCTTATGTGGTGTAATATATCATCTACCAAAGGAAGTGAAACTATCTTTAAAATTGAGGTCTCTTTTCACCTATCTTAGTGAAAATAGACTAACTCATGAGTTACATGTTTCAACTTTGCATTGAAACGGTTACATTGCGTGAACAATGAAATTGTCACCACAAAAAAAAAAAAAGAAAAGAAAATAAATAAATAAATAAACCTCGATGGCATCTTAACAAACACTGACCTACTTAATTGTCTCTGGACTTGAGCAGATTCAACATATCAAGTATTTGGGCCTTGAAGTTGAAAGTCATACTCAGTAGTATTTTGGGCCAACGTCGCTGCAAGACTGAAGTGGGAAAATGTCAAGATAGCACTGAAATAATATTCAGTTCGAGAATTTCAAATATCAAATATATATATATATATATATACATATATTCAGTTCAAGTATATCCTGTCTGAGGGATCAAAGGGCCGTTTGAGTGAAGAAGGACCTGACCCCTTACCGAAGAGATCGGAAGA
>CAVNYN010203047.1:0-11090 GCA_963692815.1 Nyctanthes arbor-tristis | reverse complement strand
TGAGAACAGATGCTTGATTTCTTTGTAGGAACTGAAGGGCAGGATTGATTTCCTATATCCTCAGTAGCACTATAACGGTCACCTAAATTGTTGTTTTATATTCGGTAAATGCTTTTGAATGAAAAACACAATTTGTTAATATAAAACACCATAGTCAACACCTTTGAGATTACTCCGGCAAAATGTAACTATGTTTTTAGCTTCACCCCAAAACCATCACACGCCTTGTCAAAGAAAAGTTCTGTCATGGGAGCTCTTATCTTTCAAACTGTCTATGCTCCATAAAGAGTATAGAAAGAAGTTATCGACCCTTTTTTTGGGGAACCAAGAAGTTATCAACTAAATTACAGCATAATTCTAACCATGATTCCTCTTGATCATTTTTTCCCCAATTTGTTCAGTAATACCCTCAGTAAACCCATCACATGCCATATGATTAAATGTGTGACCTACCATCGGTTCAACCGTTCAACCATTGCCCATTGCCAAAATCGACATAAAAATTGTGCACGTATCAAGACTTCTAATCAGAAAGGATTAGAAAGCATGCCATTAGCTTTCTATCTCTAATTTGAAATAAAATAAATTTTATGAGAATGAGAAGCAAAGATTTCGCGGAGTAGGCGCGGTCGCACAACCGGGTGTGATTTATTTGAGATTGGCTTGCTGATGCAGAATCACTTCTTTTAAAATATAATTTTTATAGATTTGCAAGAATGTTATAATCATTAGAAAATGACCAACATTAATAAAACAATAAAATAATCCAGATCCCCTGTTCTTTTAAAAACCATCCATATTTCACAGGCCTAACAATTTTTCTTCAGCAACTCGAAGTCATCGACAAAACTACGCTTTTACCAATTATATAAATTCAACCTGTGACGAAGATAGAAGGTTTACCTTACGGGCGTAAATATCGGAAAGAATGGCACCCCATCCGCCATTGCTGAAGCTGAGTTGAACTATTGACGACCCAAACAACACGAACTGTGGTCTCTTTGGTCCCACCATCGTTTTTCTTCCCTGTCTTCACTTTCTGTTGTTTTCGGAACTTTCCTGCGGTTTTGTATGATAATTTCATATAGGCCCTGCGTTCAGTTCAGCATTAACTGCTACTCGCAGATGGCTGGCAAATAGCCATATACACGTTGCTCATTTGTTGGTAGGTTGGAAAAGTGATTTTCTCAATCCCCAACCCCTAATCACACGTAACTACATTGCAATTTCCACTCTGTAAAAAGATAGGTAAACTTTTTCATAGCCGGACCTGTTTAGAAAATGGATTTTTCAGAGTTTTCAGTTTCCCAAGTCAAAAACCTTGTTTTTTTTCATAATTTTTATAAAAAAATTTCATAATTTTTATAAAAAATAATAATAAGAAGAAGAAAAAGCTTTATGAAAAAGAAAAACTAAAACAACATTTTTTGCAGTAGAAAATCTGGAAATATTGAAAATAAGGAAAACAAGTTTAATAATTTTCTTAAATTATACTCAAAATACAAAAAGAAAATGAATTCAAAACCAAATATTAATAACAAGATACGAAGAGAATGATGCTTTGTTTGTAACAATAAAGGGAAAATTATGAGGCCAAAGACAATAGAAGCATATAGTTGTTCTTAGTAAGACTTGGGAGGAGCTTATGGAGCCAGAAGGTCGATTCTAAAGAAATTTTATCATACAATCATGGAGTAGCTTATCTTGTCTTATGCTAATGTGACATGCTACCATTTGTTAGAACAAATAGTGGTATGTCATATTAGTACAGGAGCAAGATAAGTTGACTTAATTAATTGCATTGCATAATAAAAAGTTTTGGTGGATTCTATATTGATTTCGATTTTTGTTTGCTCTTAATGATGCTGTGTGTGTAGATATATAATAGATTATTTAATACTTTTTTAAAACCCATATATGAATATAATGCACTTGTATGTATGTATGCATGCTATTTGAACATGCATATGTGAAATGCATACATGCAAACATGAAACCTTATGAGTGCCATAATAAAACCTCTTACGTGTCATTTTGGCGACTATGAGCACGACAATTTTATCCCATTGGAAGGTCACTTTTTTAGGTGGCGTTTTCAAGATTTTGTAAATTCCCTAAAAAAATATTCCTGAGGATCAACTCCAAAAAATCATCGTAGTATTACTTTAGAGAAATATATATGGCATTAGGAGACACTTATAAGAAATATTAAATTTTAATAATAGTGTTGATGAAATCATAAAGTCATCTTAAGTACAGCTTCACATTAAAATTGTGATAACATCCTGTAGATACATAAAGAAAAATTATTAGAAAGTGTTAAAAAAAATTTTTTTTTTTTTTTAAAACGTTTAGTTAATATGAAAATTTGACTATGTCAAAAAAAAAAATTTAATTTGATAAAAATATATATATATTGTATTGAAAATTAGGCACTTTGAAAAGGTGTCGTTATGACACCTCCCATTCTATAGTCTCGATCTCTTGTCATACGTCATGTTAGCTAACACGTAGTAGGAGATTAACTCACATGTAAATCGTCCCACTTTATGTATATGGGTGCATGCTACATGCCCACTTAAAATGAGACATGTTATAACTCCACCTTCTAAAAGTGTCATAATTTGATTGTTATTGTATTATTGTTATCTAATTATTAAAAGGTTGTGGTATCAGTTCACTCAATCAAGATTTAAGAAATCTTCATCAGGAGTATGGCAAGTGTATGGCAGCCAGTAATAAGGCAGTTGGTAACTAATAAATGTCACTCTACTCACTGCCAAAGTATTTATTTCACGTTTGTTTTCTATTATTGAACTTTTTCATGCCATTGGTATCAATGGAATAGCGATAACAATTATCTTATTGGGTAATTGCTAATGTATAGTTTTAGACTAAATACGAACCTCTAGTAAAAATCACAGTGGAAATTCTCAAAATGGAAGATAATTCCCTTTTTTTTGCCCCCTTTTTCTTTTATATTTGAGTGTTTTATGAATGAAACAAAAAGTTTGAAGCGTACTTATCTTTTGCATGTTTTCTTTACATATAATATAATTTCTCGATCAAATACTATCTCACTAGTAGCTACCATATATGAAATTGATCTCTTACCTACGATGAATATTTTTTTGCATAACTTAGAGCATATTTTACCATGTCACGTGTGGTCTGGCCATAGACAGACGTGGCCCCTGGTAAGTGGTGATCAACACCATCCTACGTGCAACAATTCTAGGAATATTTGATCAAAATTCTTGAATCTGAGTATATTCAATGCATGTAACGTGAATTAGAGATTTTGTTTTTTTTTTTTTTTTGATACAAGGGGAGGAGGGGATGAGATTCGAACCCGGGACATCGGCCCTAGAACATGAATACCTAACCACTGAAGCATTTGTTTGAATTCTGAATTAGAGATTTTGTAATTGCCCTGTATAAAAATAACATGATTATTATAATTATAAATTATAAATAAAAATAAAAGCAAGCAAAAAAGAGCAGAAAAATGTGGTCAAGATAATAGCTCAATAATAAAACATGTATCCCTTATTAGAGTCTTCACTTGAATTCAAGTCACATCCCTCTTCACCCCTCTCCCCTTGTAATCACACTCACACAAAAAAAAAAAGAAAAAAAAAAGAAAAGCATAAAAACCACAGAGAGAGAGAGAGGGGAATGATTTCACAATTAATGACGCAATAATAGCCGAGGACGTGTTGGATGTGTGAATTTAGAAGGAGTCGGAGGGGAAAAAAGACCGCAGCGATATGTAAAATAAGAAATATTAATTTGTCTAAAAAAAGAAAAAGAAATAAAAAATTATAGAGAAATATGAATAAATGACATTTTAGATGTGATATATTAATATTCAGTGCATGATGAAAAATACACATTTGATCATCATCAAATGAAATTATATCCTTAAAATGTTATATTCTTATCCATCTAGAATTGCTCGAGGAAAAAGGTCACAATCCCCACCCCTGGGTCATACGTTCACGTAACATAAATAAGAAGGGTATGATATTACATAGAAAAATTGTATGATATTATTCTCATAAAAAAAAAGGATTTATAGCTGTGTTTATAAATAGACAGGTCTAGTTATGGAAATAGGATCGGGTTCTTTACAGAGCCGGGTCTTTAATCACAGACTGCCTCTCACCTGACACACACCACATAACAGCATCTCATTAGAAATCGAGCTCTGTAAGCAACCCGACCCTAATTCCTTAGAAATTTTCATAAATTGCTACTTAATATCATTTTATTAGGTTTTTTTTTTTTTTTTTTTTTTGCGAAAGTTTCACTTTTTTTAAAGTAAAAAAGTGAACATCACACAAGCCACAATTTTTGTCTTCTTACAGAAAACAATTATTAAAACAGTATGGCACATTGCGAAACACTAATTTATAAGCCAATTTAGAAACAACCCCCGTTTATAAACAATTGTTAAACATGTAAGCCTCAAAGTCAGCCGAAAGAAGGCGAAGGACAGAGCCGTCAGTAGTCAGTGCCAACCCATTCAAGCTACATTTAGTGATGGCAGATCGGAAGAGCACACGTCTAATGCCCGACTTTATGGGTCAAAGAATAAAAAGAGTACCAAAACTTGCGTATTATTATGGCATTATGTGTGTCATATACTGTAGCACACATGATCATATAACATGTATTAAATATGTCACATGATTATAATTAACCATGTGACTTACTTTGATACACACCACATGACTATGTGATGTCATAATGTATGACATATATAGTACTAGATTAATCCCAACCAAAACCCCATCATAAATTATCAACTCAAGTATCCATCCCCTCTATTCCCCTAGTCCCTCCTCCAAGAGTACTCTCGCACAATCAGAAATCTGAATGTGAGTTCAAGAACATTAATTTGTTATTTAATTTAAGCCCTATATCCCACATGTAAGTTTTTAATTGGTTAGGAGTATAGAATATCCAGTACTCTTAGAATACCAAAATTTTTTCTGTTCCTTTCCCATTGAAAACGTCCCATCAAGGTGAAATTTGGTAGACATCTTCAACCTCTCGAGTCGTAACAAGATGAGGATCAAGCAAATCAATATCTTGTAATAGCAGACGTTGAAAAAATTATAACGTCAATATTAAACTATTATAAATTTTAGGTCGATGAGAAACTCACACTTTGGGTTTTTTGGGCCTCATTTTTTGAACTCTTAGATGAGATCGGAAGAGCGTCGTGTATTGGTCTAAAGTACCCTATTTGAGTATCGGAATTTTTTTCCTACTAACATCAACTTGCAACAACATGAAAAAATTGATATTGCGTTTGTCATTATCATCAGTTAGGTACAATAAAAGACATTGATTGCGATAACTTGAAAGTTATTTATAATACGGCTATTCTCCTCACCCACAACATGTCGCGCAAGGACATTATACAGTAGTCTTTCCATGGAATCTAATAGACACTATTTTATAGAGTTCACTTTATACGTGACAGGTGTTCATTGAACACATCTATAATATAGTGTCCAATTGACACTATAGAAAATATGCTATATGTCCAATATTAGAACACGACCCTCAATTCTCAAATGGTTAACACAAGAAGTAATGAGTAGCGGATTATTTGATGAGGAGGTCAGTCCAGGGATCAATCACTCTTTAGAGGGCCATGTAACTAATGGAAAAATGAGGTAAAGGGGAATGACATAAATAGCAGCACACGCAGTGGTTGACACTTGAGATGAATAATTAACAACATTGTGCACCGCTTTACCAGATAAAATTTAGAGATACATTTTTTTTTTTTCTTTACTTTGAACTTGGCTGTTTAGAATGCCATGTTATATATGTAGATTGAGGGTGATAAAGTAAGTGGTAATTAATATAATTTATAATGACAAGGTTTTGGGTTCAGGTATATTTTAATGCTCCTTCTCAAAGTTCTCCCAATTGTAGTAGAAAAAATGTCGTTTGCATTGAAAAAGATCAATTTTAACCCCACCGGCTACCATGTTTCATGTAGTACCTTTTCCCCCTTTTTCCTTTCTTATATGCAACAACAAAGTGATAGGAGTGGGAAGGGAAATTAGAAAAGCGATAGTATGGTTCAAACGCGAGCCTCGTGGCTAAAAACTTGAGTATCCAATTACTACTATACGATTTGAATCAGTAGTACTGTTTCATATAGTTAATCACTGGATAAAGTTAACTCGTTATCTTCCTTTGAATCATGATGAATTAAAAATTAATAAAGATGAGTACATTTAAAATTATTCAAATCTTAATTCCCAGTTCCACTATTCTTGTATCAACCAATTTCAGAAAATCAAGTGTGCTAACTGTTAATACTTGTCCAACCAAAAAAAAAAAAAAACAACAACAACAACGTTGACAAATGTAAGAGTATGGTAAAACTGTGGGATTTTTTTTTTTTTTTTTTTGAAATGTAAATTTATGAGAATTTTAGTTGCAATGGTGTAAGCAAAAAAAGGGCAAGTGTCGAATTAATTTTTGGTTCATCAAAAGAAAAATTGAGATATTTCTAAACCTTTTCGCATCTAATCAATAATAAAAGAGATAACGATCAATGTCAAGCCAAATGTAGTTAGGTGTTGTTTTCAAAATATAAGTTGACATTATTCACAAAAAAAAAAAGGACTTAGAAATTGACATTAATTTTAGAAATTTTATTTTCATTATTAAAAATTTAAGAAAAGTAAGACATGATTTTTTGCCATAATAATATTAAAAAAAAAAGAGAAAATAAAAAGTTTCTAGAAATAGAGTTGTGTAATAGAGGGACCTACGTGTTCGAATTATCTTCTCCGTGTATGTAACGTGTGCGTGTATTTATATGGGGACTTCCAATTTTCCCTTCATTTACAAGAAAAGGATCCCATTAAAGTTGTGGGTGATGATAAGCTAATCTTCACTATTTTTATTTTATTCACAAATAATGGATATTTTTATTTTATTCATAAATAATGGATCTAGTAAGTTCCACACTAGACAAACCATGACGTTAATATTTTGTACCCAAAAATTAACGAGTGATGAAATTACTGGTCATGATAAAATCCTCACATGAACGAAATTTTGCTTTGTAAAGCAGTTGGCGTTAATAGATACTCGAGGAACGAAATTGGTCAAACTCGACCGACGGAACATCAAGCATTGAATTTGAACATGAACCACACTTAATGAAACTTGACTAAGTTTGTGTTATGATCAAACGTAGTTGTTGATGTTTAAAACTAAATCTATTATCAGTTTGTGAATACACTTAATCTAATACTGTCTAATTATTATTAAACAAACGCTCGAACATCACTGTAATAATTATCATTATCTTGATATAACTTTATAGAAATTAGTATCAAATGTTATTTAATGTTACACACTCAAAAAAAATCTTTGAAATGATTTATTGGTAATGATGTGAGCAATACCACTTAGGTCATGCATATAGTCACTTAAAATCCTCATTGTATACATGACACAATGACAACTCCGATAAAGCCGCCATCTAGTCTTAAAAAGAACACCCAGATGATCAGGTTTTCCCAGCCTCCAAAACAGTTACATTCCCCCAATTGGCCTTATATTTTGACTTCACATGAGGTCTATGACCGGCAAAGCTCATATGACTTTCATTAAAGGCTGCTAAGAAATTCCAAGAAATGGGAGACAATTATTTGAAATCATTTTCGTCTTCAAACTTTTCCCTGTGTTTTTTAATCAAAATCGTGCTGTTATTTTGTATATAACTGGCCAAAGCAGTGACACAAGATTGTTGAATTAAATATTAGTAAATTAATCAAATTTATCATCTCAAATCTACAATATGTATGAAAGGGAGAGGAAAATTCACAAGGATTGGTCAGACCATGTAACTTTCAATGAGTTGAAATGACATTGGACTAAAATGGACGAAAATTCTCGAGAACCGATTTAATCATGAGTTACTATTCAGCTTGATTAAAGAAGTTAGTTTCCATGAATATTGTATATAATTTTATTTTAAAAATATATTTCGTATAACTGCAGGAAAAGGAAAATGATGACAACGAAGATTGAAGAGAAGGACAAAATATTGCATGTGAGCACATGATTGCCTTGAGGTATCGGTTCCGCCTTACCCGCTTATTAATCAAAATCAAACTATTAAAGATTATTCTAATTAATCAATTATCACAAAAGGGTAAAGGATTTCATTGATTACACAAAAGTTTTGTTTGAACATACACCATAGGACATGTTATATTATTATATAATTAAAAATCAGAATATTAATACAATAGTAATCAACTTCCATAGAGATACTTCCAAAAAAAAAAAACTTCCATAGAGATTTGGTTAAAATTATAACACATTTGACACATTTGATTAACGTGGTGGCTAGGCCTGGGCATTTCTTGGTTGAAATCGACAAGGACTAACGAACTGATTGGTTTGGTCGATTCCGGTTGGTTTTTGTCGCCTGAGAAATCTAAAAGGTCTGAAACTGACTCGAGGCCTCAAAACTCAATGAAACCGGGCAAAAACTGAAAACACAACTGGTTCACCAATTTTCCCAACTAATTGTGGTCAGTTCACTTTCAGTTTCAGTCCAAGCAGGAAATTGAACCAGACGCCCAATCCTAGCGACGACCCATCTCACATTTTTAACCCAATTAGAATGAAAGGTGAGTATAAATGGTTGCCAAACAACACTTTAAATTCTTATCAATGAATGAGATTGGGTTATATATATAAATGTATATGTTGCTGGTGCTTAAACACCTAGAAATGTTCACCCACTCGAAGCATGCATTTGAGGGCTCCCCTTACATACAAGTTGACCGCACCGGAACTCTTGCCGTGTATACTCACCACTAGTGGGCGAACAAGAACGACTCAAAACTCAGATGGCATACAAGTGTCATTTATCATTCACTTTAAAATCAAGTTTTCAAGTTACATTTAACATCTTTCGTCAATTACATCTCACCCATACTGCCTACTGGTGCTATAGCAACAGATCGAAAATTTTTAATTGAACGAAGTTTGATCAAGTTTGAAAATTTTGTTAGGTAATTGCCGTTAGTCCACACAAGACATGGGATTCATGGGGTGGTGGTATTACACGACAAGCCTTTTGGATTTGACCAAATACCCCCGCGTGTAAATTTCCTAGTCATACCGTCCAAAAACATCGAATCTTCGCCTTGGCCTGCATTTATTAGCGATTTGCATCTTCTTCATTTTTCTCTTTCTTTTTTAAGCCTCCCCCCGTCAATTTCCCTCTTCATTTCCTCTGCTCCTCAGCCAGCAAAAGATACAGTTTTCCCAGCTGCCAAAACCAGATGGGATTCTCTAAATTAGTCGAAGAGAAACCGAAGAGAATTCTGAGATGGATCAAAACCATCTTCTTCTTGATCACCATGTTGATTTCTCTACTCTTATTCTCAGCACCAATTTTTTTGGCCATCGCCGATGCCATCTTTCCATCCGCCCTATTGTCCGCTTCTCTTTCTACCTCGATGCTATCACTACAAACCCTTTCCTCGTATCTAAGCAATTACGACTTCCGATACTCACTCATTGATATTCCTCTCATATCCATCATTCGATCGGCTATCATATTATGTATGTTATAACGCAGCTTTTTTACTTTTTCAATCAATACTCTTGTTTAGTATTGTGTATCAAACATGTTTATTCAGATCTCAATTCAGTTCACTTATTCATCATTTTGGCTTATTTGTTTTAGGTGTTTATAGTTTTTGCAACGGCCCGGGTCTTTCAAGAGGGCCATATTTGGGAATTGCAACGGTGTGTTCGATTTCATCATTGGTGTTTGTATCATTGAAAGCTTCCTATGTGAGATCTAGCAATTCGAGGGTCGATGGAGGTCGAGCGGCGGAAGTGGCTTTGTTTGTTTGTTCATTGGCTATGGCCATGGCGCATGTAGGTGCGGCGTACCGGATTAGTTGCAGAGAAAGAAGAAAGCTTCTTGTTTACAAAATTGACATTGAAGCTGTAAGCCCCTCGATGCATTCTCTCTTTCATTCAAATATTCAATCAATTGGTAATTATCTGAAAATCAGGGGGCTTTAAGTCATTTCAAAAAATATTAATAAAATAATAATAATAATAATAACAACAACAACCTAGTTTTTCAATATTTTATTTGGTTAAATATTTTATATTAGGTTTTGATAATGGGAGTAGGGGGAAGATTTTTCAGCCTGCAACTTGAGGAAAGTGGGGACTAGAAATCAGTATTTGAATAATTCTTTCTTGACTTGGCCTCAACTTGAAGGGATTGAATTCGACATTATTTTTATTTTTTTAAACATTGATATTGATGTTACTGATGTTATATCACTAGAAGGTGGTCGTCAATTTTAAAAAATTTAATGCCTAATTTTAGGTTATTTTCATTTTTTATTTTTCTATAATATTGAAAACCTACAATCCACTTGTAATATCAAAAAAAGAAAAAAAAAAAAGGAAAACACGCAGTGTGAGAAAATCGAAGCTTGGGAGCTCTCCTACAATGGAAACAAACTTATTTATATTTTTCTTACACTATCTTAAAATACAAAATTGAACATAAATTCAAAATTAAAATTAAAATATAATAAATAAACTTTAGCTTCTTAGAAAAATAAACTCTAGTGTACTGATTCAACGGAAAAAGAGCTTTCTAGTTTCTTAGAAAGTTCAGATATGATATGACAAATGAATTTATTAGGAAAAATAGTCAACAAATTCATTTTTAATTATGAATGGGGCAAAGGACTATAAATTCCAAACTTTAGTGGCATTCACACGTTAGAACTTTCTTCCTAGAAAAGAATATGAATCTTCTAAAAAGCCGTCACCTAATTTTTGGGGAAAACTTATATTTTCACATGATATGAATACGATTACTTGAATCAGCTGCAAATTAGACATATTTGATAAATTAAATAAATTATAAACTATCGGCATAAACAAAAAGTACTACAAATGTAATATCTTTAACGCGTATTGAGAATACTGAAGGGGCGGACAAAAGGTAACATGACTTCACATGGCTGCAGGTATCAGCGTGCAAGAATGGA
>CAVNYN010203043.1:0-14556 GCA_963692815.1 Nyctanthes arbor-tristis | reverse complement strand
TAATTACATTAGGAGCCTTAACTTTTTCTCATTAACACATTTATGTCCTCAACTAATAAACATCTAGTAGTCTTTTATGACCGTATTTGTCCAAAAATTTTTTAGTGATCCGGTCTTTATGTAATTATACAAAATATATAATGTTGACAATTTAGCAACTCATAATGGCTAATTTGTCTAAATGAACTCTATCGTTTAGTGTCAGTACAGAAATAGACCCTATAATTTTTAATTTGACGATTTCAACTTTAACGCATCACTAATCATTGCAAAAGGATCTTACTGTCCAAATTTGTCAATTTTTATTATTAATATGACATTTTTACCCTTATTGTCTTTTTTTCTAAATATGTCTTTTTAAAGATATTTTACTCTTAATTTTAAGTAACCTATGAAGGCAAAAATTTGTATTTTTATCTAACCAATTGAAATGTTATCATAGTATTACCTTCCCTACTGCCACAAAAACGAATTTGACCTTTTCGATTTTTCAGTTAATTAAAATGTCGTTTGAAATCTCTGGTAGAAGCTCTGACTTCTTCGCCACTAGCGACGTGTAAGAACGAATATGAATATCAACGTGATACATCAACCAACAATAAGAAGTTTCCTACACATCACTATTCATTGGAACCCTACAAGAAATATAAATCTTTATATTTTAATTAGATAAAGGGTAAAAAAGTTATTTTAATAACACAGTTGACATATTTGGATAGTAATGCCCTTTTAGCAATGGACAGTGATACGTTAAGGTGAAAAACGTCATGTTAGAAAATATAGGGTCTATTTCTATACTAATACTAGACAATGTAGTTTATTTGCGTAAATTACGCAACTTGTAATAATTAAGTTAGGCAAAAGCATTTATGCCAGCTACCTGAGCTCGAATGGATTGGAGGACCGCTTCCACCCAAACCTCAAATATTTATTTATTTATTTATTTTTATTTTTTGGAAATGGCAACGTATTCAACGTCTATAATTATTCAATCTCAGGAATGTTTGCTTCCCTCATCTAGGGCATATGGTCCTATAGAGACTAAAGGTTCAATGAAATATATTTGGACCTTCGTAAGTCATTTTGCAACATTTCACACATGCACAAATTAAAATTGTGAGAAAATTTTAAAAATATAAAACGTACTTCAAAAAATTCAAGCATCTTATTACTATTGTAGCCTATTTTTTTTTTGTTATAGCGTGTACCATTCGAGCATCTTATACTATTATAGCCTACGTATTTTATTATAGTGTATACTCTGCGATTTCTTATTTGATAATGACGTAATAATGAAGTAAAATTACATCAATATCACATAATCCTTCTCAATACACACAGTTAAAGAATCATTGTCTCCAATTCCGTTCTACAATTAATTCTTAGACATAATTTTAAAAACATCATCATATGATAATGCAAGAGAAATTGATTAAAAAACAAAATTACCAAAAAACCTCACTTGAAAATGATGGTTTTTCCAGGAAAATATATATGTATGTATTTTGTCACGCCCCGCTAGTTTTACAATATTTTCGAATATCTTATATTAATTTATAAGTACCATAGCGGAAGCTTCAATTTTCGCAACGAGGACGGGACTTATAAAATAATCTAATTGATTTTATCTTATAGAGTTTAAAATATAAAGCTAATTATATAAGCTAACAAATTGTTAAACTTTTAAGAAAACATTAAAGCTAAGTTTTTCAATAAAATATATAAAAAAACAAGAAGTTGTATTAATAGATATATTTCATTGATTACTAAGGTGCGTCAAATCATTAGAAACTTTTATAATGAAAAGTAGAATTCAAATAAATATAAAGATTATATCTCACTATTATCTTATATGTTATAAGATATAAAAACATATATATTATAGAGGTGGGTATAAAAGTATGAAATTCATGGTAACTTCAAATACAAGTTTACACCACATGCACAACTCTACTCTCGTTCGCGAGCACGATCCAACTCCTGGCTTGCCTTACTTTTCAAATGTTATAGCTTTAATCATTTACAAAAATTGTAGTAAATGAGGAGTGAGTACGAAGTATTCAGTGAGTAACACAATCCTTTGATTCACCTTTCGTTTATAAAATTCATTTCCAACAAAAATCATTGCATGTACAAAGCTTTTTAATGCACAAAAGGACCCTATCACTAGTTAAACTACTACCCGTGGTGCGCGCAAAAATCACATTAATTCAATCATGGTTATATTCAATTAAGTGGATCCACAATGAACCCCGGTTGACCCTTACCGAAGTTCTCATTCAAAGCAGACACCACACTAATCTTCCCTATCACGGGATCATTGAATAGGTCATAGTGTAGGGAATAATTCAAAGCAATTCAATACAGAACGAGTAGAGCAACTAGTGAATTCAAATGCAATAAAGCAATCTTTCTTTTCAATGCATCAGATCACATATTTATCTCATAAGAGACTTCAATCAAACTATACTTATCATATCAAAACTTCATGAATGCAAAAAGGGAATCAAAGTACTAGTTACTCACCTCTTTGACTTGGTTTTTCCAAAGATTCTCTGGACTATTGACAAATGCCCTCAAAACCTTCATTTTCCCCCAATCAAAGTGTTTCATGTTGTATTCATTATATATATAATGAGGGGTCATTTCCAAGATAACACTTAAGGTTTAATATGTTTCAAGGGTTGCTTTTTCCCCTTTAGTATTTTTGGACGAATCTCTTTTATTTTATATGTGAGAGGAGCTTGAGACTTATCAAGAAGAGGGACCAGTGGCCTGATATATATATATATATGAGGTCGTGGAGAGGGAGACGGAGAGGGAGAGGGAGAGGGAGACGGAGAGAGGGCTCAATAGGGGAAAGGGAAAGAATTCGGGTTTACAATTCGATAGTTATATTTTACGTCTAAATAATCATTGACCACGTTCTTGTCTTTAAGCATTTCTCGAGCGACAATTTTTGAGTCTTGTGACGAATTAGTACAAATTTACATCGTTATTCAATACCGTAACCTTGTGCAGTTAGTCAATCATTATCAATACAATGTTAACAATTACTTTCTAATTCCAATCCTTTGCCTAAATATCGACCATGTTACCAATAATCATGTTCTAATTCTTGACATTCATTTGAGTAACAATCTTACAACTCAATGCAATATCATTGTTATATTGTAATTCTTGACAATCTTGTAACAATTCAAATGTAATTACATTGTCATATTTCAATTTTTATCATTCAATTGAATGACAATTTGCAACTTTACAATTCGTTACAATTATATTGTCACTTTCCAATTCATGGCGTTCAGTTGAGTGACAATTTTGTAATTTTACCCTTGATGCATTTCAATATGATCTCGTTGTCATATTTGAATTGTGAATGTTTAATTGGGTAATAAGTTTGAAATCTTATAATACAATTCAAGCAATTATTTAATCATTATCAGAATAATGATATACTTGCTTTAAAATTTTACGGGATGTTACATATTTAGTTTAAAAGGAACTAATTTAAACTCACATAAATAATATGTTTGAGAACTTTAATTTCTTATACTCCCGTTGTCCACCAAAAAAAAAACTCTGCTATCCTATTTTCATCTGTCTCAAAAAGATAGCTAAGTTGCTATATTAAAATTGTATTTAATTTTTCATTTTTATCTTTGCCCTTAATTAATTAACCACTCAAAATACCTAGAGACCAAACTTTAAGAGGAAAATGAGTCAATTAGCTTTTTTGGCATAATGTTCAAGGTATTCACAGAATTCTAATAGACACAATTTAAACAGTTGAGTCGTGGATACAATTTAAATAGTTGTACTCATTTCAATAATAATCTTACTTTGGTCATTACTATTAATTCCAAATCATTAATTATGCTTAAGGGCTAAAATATAAAAATACACATAAAATTAAATGTTTCAACCACATTACGTATAAATTCTTAATCCGTGTGAAAATATATAATGTGAGTATAAAAATTGTCAAATAATCTTTTACTTATTTATTTTTTTGATGGAAAGTAATGCTTATTGGTTTAACTATTTTATAAACTTTACATTGCATAATTAAAATTTATGTGTTTCAAAAGATATTACTTAACAATTAACAAGAGAAAACTCTCTCTCTCGAAGGGTCAGAAGACTGACTCTCCTCCCAATTCTTCCAATTGGGGCCTGACTTCTCTTTTGGTTTGTTTTCTTTTGGCTTGTTGGTTGTTTTGATTGTTGGATTTTGTGTTTATGATGAAGAAATTTGATGTTTTTGCTTTTCGGATATTGAGGTTTTTGTTTATCGGTCGCATCTCCGGCACCACTGCCCTTGCTTTCTCTCTGGCTTGAGACCCTCCGGCGCTGTGCTGTGCTAAGCCACCAGGAAATCGAGTCGGAGCGGCCTCCCACCTTCTGGTGCTCTAGCTCGATGTGGGTTTAGCGGTGGTGAGTAAAGGAGTGCCTTTTCTCGGTTTTGGTATCGATTCTGTAGATTTGGCACACTCCTCCTACGTCATTTTGGTGCTCTGGCTTGATGTGGGTTTAGCAGCTATGAGTAAGGGTGTGCCTTTGCTCGGTTTTGGCATCGATTATGTAGATTTGGCACAACCCTCTAGCGTCCTTGTTTGGGGATGGCAAATTGGTTCATCGGCCAGAGAGGAGCTTCACGGTGTGAAGCAGTTTCCTTTGGTTATGTTTTCTGGTCATGCCTCCAGTAGTGTGGCAGGGGATGGGTTTTCGTGGATGTTCCAATAGGGGCGGAAGCTAGCAATGGCACAGAGAAAGTCATGGAATTATTTGGACTCTGTCTGACAGGCTTAATATGTGTCGAATCTTGTATTTTGTTCTCATTGTTATGTATACTTTTGTAGACTTTGTAACACTATGCTTATTGAAATGAAATGAAATTTTTTTGCTTTAAAAAAAAAATTAACAAGAGAAGTTTGCTTCAAAAACATATATACTAATAAACTTATTACAAATATATTAAATAAATAAAGCAGAAGATAGACTTATAAGAGTGCTTGCTGAGTGACAAGGGTGGAGAAGTGTACTATTGGCACAAAAGTCAAACGTATGAAAGAGAAAAGAAAGTTGTCAATTATTTTTTGAGACTTGTGCAACTATTTGCCTTCGTCTTCCTCCCTTTCTCTACAGAACACACCATTTTTTCAGAAACCTCCAACTGAAACGCCAAAAAAAAAAAAAAAAAACTACTTCTGAGAAAGATGGGTATGCACGTGCATACCAGTGCATCTCTGTGGCTTCGCCAATGCACACATGATGAAAGATTTAAAAAAAAAAAACATTGTTAATACAATAATGTTAATGGTGCAAATTATTTATAGACTCTTAGGAAAAAACAAAGAGAGAGAATTGCAGTTATTAGAGAGATAATATATATTGTCCTTAACAATGTCAAATATACTACGTCAAAGCATTTAGTTTCATACTTTCGGACACATTTACGTCAAAACATGATACGCAAGGTTTTAAAATACAACTAATTATTATTATATAGTTATTATACGAGATGAATTTATACGTGGTTTAGAATAACTTTTTCAATCGTTAAATGCAGCCCCTAATAAATGTTTTAAGGCATATGTCGTTAATTTTTAGAATTTGAAATTGCCCCTAATAAATTGTTAAGGCATATGTTTTAAGGCATATGTATAAATATGATGACCCCTAAACGTTAACTAGTACCTAACCTCAAATCAAAACGTGTACGGTGTATCTATTCTTCAATTATTAGAAAATTGATTTATACATAAATCGGTCATGTATGCAACATATACGTAAGTTAAAATATGTGTTTTTTAATTAAGATATTTGTTTTTTTTTTTTTTGTATTTTATCAAAAATACCCTTAACTTAATGGAGGAAATTGACGGATTCTGTTGCCAAGGACTTGGATGGAGATTTCTTAAAAGGTTGGGGACCTACATGAGGAAAAATAAAAGTTAAAGACGTGATCTATTAATACTTGAAAAGTTAGAGAAGTTAGGTGTAAATTACCTATAAAAGACTTGGGTAATTTTTTACACAAACACCCCTTAAAAGAATCATATTTTCTCACACATTACATCGCATTCAAGAAGATCTCAAGAATTCAATTGAATCGCTTCTTTACGTAAATTTTATGTAAGATTAATCATCTTTTAATGTTTTTATTTAATTAAAATAATTATCTTCTCTTTAGCTATCGTCCATGCATTGCTCCACATTACTATTACGTGAAATGAAAAGGAAAATATGTATAATTGAATTGGCAAAAGAATCGAGTATTTCAAGTCGATCAACAACTCACATATAGAATATAGGGACTCTTTTAATAATAAAAATTGAGATCTTATTTGATTCTCTTTGTTCATTTTCTTTATAATTTCACATATCACTGATTTGACAACTGTTTATTTATAACTATAAATTTAAAACTTTTATAAATCTATACTACTCATTTCACCTCATTATAATTCCTCGTTATAAATCAAAGCAAATAATGAAAATCAAACTGCAACCAAGTATGATACTTCTAAAATTTCAGAATTTCGTCGGTTGAATTGATTCAACAGCAGTCTGTTCATGCCGTATCAGACGGAATGACCATTTTGTGCTCAACAAATATACTGCACACTTTCCAACCATACATATCAAAATGGAAAAATACTATTTGGATAAATGAGTAGACAAAAAGTGTGATAAAATAGAAATATGACCCATGTGATAACTATTAATAAAAAAGTGATGTGATGTATTGAAAAATAAGATGGTGTTATGTGTCAATTTTATTTAAGTTTTTATATCTTGTTTTGCTTAAGTAGCACAACTCATCAAAATGTAGTAGTAATTTGTTAACCGTTAATTAATGTTCATAAAAGGGTCAGGAAATTTCTAAAGAATCAAGGGCAGGTTTTTTACAGAGCCCAGTTTCTAATGAGATGCTGTTATGTGAAGTGTGTTGAGTGAGGTGTCATTCTGTGATTGGATACGGGACTCCGTAAAGAACCTAACCTTGTTTTTATAGCGGACCGAAGACGGTCACGTTATTTTATATTGAAGTTTGAACGACGAACGATCTTTGTATTACCGCAAGAGAATTTACTCCTCTAAAAATTTCTTTCACGCAGGAGAAATTAAATTCATCTCTTTAATTATAAATAAACACTTTCTCAGATGATACGCAAATATCGTGGGAACTTAAAAAACAAATTTGGAAGGTTTACGGGCTAAAGCTTTGCCCTGCAAATCCTTTGAAATGCACATCCAGCAAGACAAATCCTTTGAAATGCACATCCATCAAGTCTGTTTGCACTACAAATTGATTATGTCGTCATTGAAAAATATTCTAACATCCCCATTTTACGTCTGTTAGTGGTTGGCTATATTTCTGAAAACATCCAATTTTAAAAGAAATAATTGCCTCTATTGGTAGGAGATCGGGCTCACACAGCCTGCATCTACATCAACTGCCGGTACTATAAAGAACAAGCAACTCGTGCCAGATCGGACCAGTTTCCATGTAAATAGATGACGGTATAAGTTGCCATGCAAATATTACCATATTGAGCTCTATTTTATTCATCATATCGTATTTTTAAATCAATATATATATATAATATAAGTATTAATTGTGCCACATCTTTTCAGGTCTCATTCATTGGGTCGAGTTTAATCCATTTTGCTAGTACTAAGAGCACAATGAATGTGGAGGCGAAACCCCCTCCCCCCCACACCACACCACACCACACCACTCAAACAATGTAGAAAATGTGGGGTGTAAAATCCTATTTTCGAGGGAGCTTGTCTCACAAACGTATTTAATCCAATTAAATAACGCTACATGTCTAATTCATATTCCCCCTCAAGTTTTTTCCTACACATTATTTGAACATTATTTGAAAATTGGTTTTTCACCTAGTTTTTTCCCTTTTTGTTTTTTTTTTGCCTATATTAATCTTGCTCTAAGTACTCTCAAAATATTTTGCACAGTACGAAAGTTGGCGTTTAAATTAGGGCGGGTCTCATTCCGATCTATAAACTACAGAATACTAAAGGTGTGGTTTTGTGATGATTTGGAGGGAAGAGATAGAGATATGATTATTTTAATTAAAAATTTGTATAGACAAAAAATAGAGAGGAAAAGTGAAGAGATAGATTGAAATTCAAAAATAATGATAAAATAGTAGTGAAAAATGTGAATGTAGGGGGTGTATATTGAGACCTTACAAGAGACACGGGAAAGAAAAAATGAGGAAAATTTGTGTAAAAGGGAAAAAAATTAAAAGAAAAAAGAAATTAAAAGAAAATAGATAAAATTATGAGATTCACTAAAATTTTTTGTTTCTTTATCCCTCCTCAATAGACCAAATCCACACCTTGTTAGCATTGGAGTTGCAATTATTGACATTGACCTCACATTGTTTGGTTACCATTTAAAAATTATCATTATTTATTAATTATTTTAAATTTTAAATTTTTACCATATGATAATATACCACCAAGTCACATATTTAATGTGACAATTTTTCACATCATTTTAACCTTACATAATATCATACATGACGATAATTACCGATAGTTGCCAATTAGGATCAATAATTTGAGTGTTGTCTTTTCCAGTTGGTTGGGTCCACATACTTCTATGTCATCATATTGTGGTGTGAATTATTGCCGATTGTGTCAGCCCCTGGAGTGCTTTAAGAATTATTATTTGGTTTAGATTATTTGTTAGATTATAATATATTATGTGATATTATTTTATTATTTATTTTTTATAAAACGGAAAAAAATTACAGTTTAATTTTTATTTTTTAACTTTTTAAAAAATATAAAATTAATAAATAATATCGTATTATAAATTATAATTTAAAAAAACAATCTAAATGCTAGCCAAACATTTGATTGTGAAAAAAGGTAAAAGTGATGCGTATTGTATTTTCCAAACTAAGCCCACGTGACATTTTTGTTTCTACGCCTAAAGACTCTAAAAAGAATGAAATATCAATAATTATTTCTTGGAGATTTGTCGTTCAGAATGAAACATTGCAGCCAGCAATCTTAAGAGGGAATCCTAGAATCAAATATGGCTCTTTATACATAGTCAAATAATTAATAAAATTGATCAATTTTTATTGGCTTATCACGTCTCTGTTAATATTCAATATTCTTGAATGCTTATATCGATTAATAAATTCAAGAGCCGAAGTTTTTATAAAAATAGAGAGAACGAGACGTACAAAATCAACGAATTGTTCTCACCTTAGATGATTCAACATTCTATAATACTAATCACTTAAACTAATAAGTTATTAAATTTTAAAGAATTATCAAAACTAGGTTTTTCAATAAAAAGATAACGAACACAACAAGTTATATTAATTTGTATAACTCATTGATTCTCAAAACAAGCCAAATCATTAGAAATTTTTTACCTTGAAAAGTAAGTTTCAAATAATTAAAAAGACTAACCATTCATTCCGTTATAAATTATAAGGTGTAAAAATATGTATATTTTATAGATAAGTAGGCATATTTATTAATATAAAATGTATTAAGTTCATAATTGCATTCATAGTAGTTTTAAATATAGGTTTCCACTACATGTAAAACTCTACTTCCGTTCGAGAGTATGCTCCAACTCATGACTTGTCTTGTTTTTCAAATATCATACCTTCAATCGTCTACAAAAATTATAGAAAAAAGGAGTGAGTACAGAGTACTTGGAGAGTAACAAAACCCTTTGATTCACCTTTCATTTAAAAGAATTATTTTCAAGAAAATCATTGAATGCACAGAGCTTTTCGTTGCACAAGTAGGCCTTATCACTAGTTAAACTACAACCCGTAGCGCGCACAAGATTCATATCATTCAATATCAATCCAGTCATGGTCATGTACATTTAAGTGAATCTACATTTAAATCCCACTTGGCCTCTATCGGAATTTTCACGAAGCAATATAAATACAAAGTAAATATCATACTAATCGCCGCCCATCTTCATATCATTAAATGACTCTTAGTATGGTAACAAAACAAATCAAAGACAAAACGGGTAGAGTATCAACTAGTGGCTCAAATGCAATAAATCAATCTTTCTTTTCAATACATAAAAGTCCATGTTCATGCCATGGAAGACTTCAATCAAAATACATGCTTATCTTATCAAAACTTTATGAATGTAAAAAGAGAATTAAAGTACTAGTTACTTACCACTTTAACTCGACTTTCCTAAAGATTATTTGAATTGTTCACAAGTGCCCTCAAAACCTTTATTTTCCTCAATCAAAGTGGTGTTTCGAGTTGGTTTCCTTATATATATGAAGATGAGTCTTTTCCAAATACAAAACTAAGTTTTCAATAGGTTTTAAGGGTTATTTTTCTCTTCTTACTATTTTTGGATGAATTTTCTCTTTTGTGTGAAAGGCTTTAGTTTTACCAAGAAGTAAGACAATTGCCATAAAACAAATATAGATGTAGAGAGAGAGATAGAAGGGCTAGTGGGATAACTGAGATTTATGGGTAATCCTCACATTCCCTTTTCTATTTATAGTGGTCGAATTTAGTTATTTTTAATAAATATTTGAGATTCGCCAATCAAAACGCGACATGTGGCGTGACGTGACACCATATGTGTCAAGGGGTGATGTGGCCAAATGAGGTTCGCTTGTTTATTGCTCAAGAAGTCTTTATATTTTGTGTTGTCTTATAATTGAGTCATGATATTTGATTCATGTTACTTGAGTCCTTTCATTTAACGTGATTTTACAATTAGGTAGTTAAACTTCAAGTTATGCTAACCAATAACTACATTCTAGTTTCTTAAGCATCATTCGAATGATAATCTTGGAGTCTTGTAACATAGTTGATACAACTCACGTCGTTATCCATCTTCGTTGTCAAGACATCGATCATTTTGTAAATAACCACTTTCTAATTCATTGTCAAAATATCGATCCTATTGTTAATAACTATCTTCTAGTTCTTGGCATTTATTTAAGTAACAATCTGTAGCATTTTGAGCGGTTATTTTAATTCTTGACAATCTTGTAACTTCACCATTAATGCAATTCAATTAATTCTCCCATCTTCGACTCTTGACAAATCTTGTAATAATTCAATACGATTATATTGTTACATTTTACTTCTTGGTGTTCAATTGAATCATAACCTTGAAAATTCAAGTAATTCCCCATCATATCATTATTCAAATACTTCTGTTTAATTCATTGTTAAATTTTTACGTCAATTGAATCATAACCTTGAAAATTCAAGTAATTCCCCATCATATCATTATTCAAATACTTCTGTTTAATTCATTGTTAAATTTTTACGGGATGTTACATGGCTACATGACTCTGTGCAAAGGGTCAAATCTGATTCTATAGAAAAGCTCTAATCTTAAGGACGCGTCGCAATCTAAACTAAGGGTAACATTATTGATTGATTTTTCCTTTTCCCCCCCATTTTTCTTAAAAAACAAACACAATGGAATTAGACTGAATAAAATTAAATAATATAAATGATATTAAAAACCGTTTCTTAATATCATCTCTCTTTTATTAATATCTACTGTGTAAATTTTTAGTACTAGTTATTCGAACTAATTTGATATATTAAACATAACAATATACATTAAATATGCACGTATATAAATATGCATGTATAAAAATGTAATTTTCTAACTACATCTTCAAAAGGAAAGTGACATATATTTTGAGACGAGCAAAAGGAAATACAGACCTATTTTTATGGGGCAGAGCAGAGGTAGGGGTGGACAACAAAACCGATAAACCGGTAAACCGAACCGACTGAACCTATTACAATTCATTTTTTAGGCAGACAGGATTGGTTTGTGGTTTCTTGGAGGCCGAACCGATCCGGTCAGGTTTGGTTCGTGGGTTTGGCCGTCCAAACCGGTCAAACCCGATTTGAACCTAACCGGACCAACTCGGTTTCGGTTAAACAGGTTCGAACCGGATTATTTTTTTATTTTTTCCTCTTTGAAAAAGTGTCAGAGGGCCATGAAAGTTGAAACCACTCTCCAGCCTTATTTCAAAATTCCAATTCAGATTTAGATTTCAGACTCAAATTTCAAAGTCCAAGTACAAAGTTCAAACCTTAATTTTCTCCTTATTCCTTATAAATTACAATTCACCTAATGGCGAATGTGTTCAAAATTTTTTCTCCAATTTACAAACTCAAAATAAGATTTGGCACATTCAAAATTCTCCAAGGTGTTGGATTGCATCAATGAGGTCTAATTTCCGCCCTTTCTGTTGTCGCTGCTAGACCAACGTGGCCTCCGCCGCTGCTAATGTTGCTGCAGCTGACCTTCTACCGTCACCTCGCCTCGCCTCTCTCTCTCTCTCTCTCTCTCTCTCTCTCTTCTTAGATATATGAGAAGTGAAAGTGTGAAACCCTAGGCCCAATTACCGAAGTCTCTTCCCCTTTTAATTTTTAAGTGATGAAAATGTACCTAAATTGGGCCTTAAAAAAAAAAAAGAAAATTGGGCCAAATATAAATAAGCCTCCATTCCCGATAAACCGAGTCGAGTCGGTTTGGGCCGGGTTCACTGGCACGTCGGGCCGGTTCGGTTTGAAAAATCACAAACTGAATTTGTGGCGGGTCGGTCTGGGGGTTTGGGCCCAACCCGGCTCCACCGACCGGATGCCCAAGCCTAGGCAGAGGTAATACATTGCAACAATATTCTCTACTTCTAGTTGGTTCTTTAACATAAATTTTCAAATTGTTAAGATTAATTTTAGAGAGACATTTTTATCTGATATGAATAAGTGACATGCCTTAATTAGCTATTTTAGATTGATTGAATATATACAAGTAAGGCCGGCCAATAGATTTCGGGTGCCCTATACGAAATTTAAATGGGGCCACTTTTAAAAAAATTTAGAATAAATACAATTTAAATTGGCCTTTAAAAAAATAAAATCAAATTTGCGGGTATAAAGATTTGAACCTCTAACCTGTAACTAAAGATAGAAACTTAAAAGTATAAGTTCACCATTAGACAAAATAACAATTTATACTAAAATTGTATACACATTATTTTTATTGTCTTTTTTGGACATATATTTCAAAAAACTCGACTGTAAACTTTTCAACACTTTCTAATTGGAGCCCTAATCGACCGCTTTGGTCGATTAGCATCAGAGCCAGTCCTGTATGCAAGTAGTGGATTTTATGGCATACAGACAACTAATATATAATGGTCAACTAAACATGTCAGATAAAAATGTCTCATTTATGTCTGATAACTTATTCTTATCAAATAAAAATGTCTCTCTAAAATTATTAAATTGTTAATGCTTACGCTTACGCGGCCTGAAATCTAAGAATTAGTGTATTGAAAACTACAAAATCAAAGAATTGGGTGTCACGTTGTATTTTTGACCCTTTAAATTTGAAAAAGTCAAACTCACTCTTTATTTAAGAAAATTAAATCAAACATCTCTTAAAAGTTTATTTCTATCTTAGTAAAAAAAAAAAAAGTTTATTTCTATCGATCGACATTTTAAAATAAAGAACATTCTTTAGTGAAAGAGAACATGTCGAGACTGCTCTTACAATTGGGACCAAATGGATGAGTTCTAGGCTTCGACTATAAAAGCTTGTTATGCTGTTATTGGGCTTATGTCTTAACGTTAACGGACTACGTAAACACTTCTACGAATTGGACACGTGTAATTGGGCCTTAATTATTTAACTGTTCTTTGTGGCTATTTATTTGAGATTTTTAGGAAAAAAGATAGGAAATTTTACATGTATGTAGTTACATTTGTAACAATTTAGAATAATATTCTCAATTGTAATAATTTTAGTCTCTGTATATATTTATATAAACAAATTGCAAATATACTTCCATTACCAATATTAGCAAAATTATGAAAAAAAATTAATGAAAATTCTAAAATGAAGACTCGTATAGTAAAATAAAAATAGCATTTTTTTTCTCTCTCATCTCACCCGCATCCCGTCGACAGATTCCATACTTTTTAGATTAAGAATCGTTCCAATCGTGAACTAGAGAAAGATACAATCAAACGAAATACAGTTAGAACAAGACGTTCAACAAATTCCAATACCAAATTCTTGAAAATTAAGAGAGAGATTGAACACGCTAGTCATAAAACGATACAATTGATAAGTGAATTTCCATTGCAATAACTTTCTCATGTTCATACTTCATTAGAAGACGTAATCCACGGTAATACATGCACGGTTCCTAAAAATATTTGTTTTGGTCTTATACAATTTATGTGGAAAACTACATTCTCTTAAACTAAATTTTGTATTTGGCATATATTCAAACACAATTTAATGCAATATCCCTATTATTAGGCTGTTTTATATGTTTGTGTATTATTCTACAATGTTTGCTGTTAATGTGTAATTCGCTACAATGACTGGAATTTGCTACAAGTATGAGAGAAATCTACCAACTTGTAACTACCCTGCTTATATTGCAATTTTGGAACTGTAATTAGTTACCATGACTGTAATTTGTTACAAATATGAGAGAAATTCACGTACTTGTAAAT
>CAVNYN010203036.1:0-39868 GCA_963692815.1 Nyctanthes arbor-tristis | reverse complement strand
TATATATATTATATAATAATAGCATGTAACTTAAATAGAGTCAATAAACATATTTTAAATTCGAACAATTTTCTTTAACAAAATCCTTACAATATTGCAAATTCTAGTAACATTATATATTAACACAATTATTCTTGACTATTGCTTAAAAAATAATATAATAATGATGATTTTAAAAAAGTTTATTGGCAAAAAAATTCCAACTTGAAAAAGAAATTTAGTGGTATTGCTTTAACTTTTTAATTGTCCCACATTGAAAGTTTTATAAAAAAGCAATATGATTGGAACTTATAAATAAGATGAGCCTTTGTGTAAGTGACTATGTAAATGAAATTTTATGGACTTTGAGACAAATTAATAATTATCTTGGTTCTTTATATTTAGTTTAAAGTTTAAATGATTGTCTCATATTGAAAGTCTAGTAAAATGTCAAATAATTAGGACTTATAAATAAGATGGGCCTTTTGTGCAAGTGACTATGTAAATGAAATATTTTTGATTCTTGCCTCCTGAATATTATAAAAAGTGAAAATCGGGTTTCAATTTATATATTTAAAAAAAAAAAGTCAACCGGTCTTTGACCGGGTTTCCGGGTTTTCAAAAAAAACTCAGGACCGGACCAGGCCGGACCGGTCTTTTTGGCCACAAAGCCTGGACCGAGACCAGCCCGTTCGGTCCAGTTTCGGTCCGGTTCACCCAGTCCCTTTTTTTGCACACCCCTACTATTTACAAATAATACTTACGATATCTATAAAATATTTCTATACAGCTCGCTAAAAAAACTTAAAATATATATAGCTGGCAAAACCGATTTTATACATTATATGATTACCAAAAAAAAGGTAATGAAGTAAAAATAAGAAACTTATTCAAAAATAACAAAGATTTCAGTGGATATTTTGAAAAGCTACCGACACATTAGTTGGATCCAAATTTCAATAAGAACCCAATTTAAAGTTGTGAAAAGGAGAGAAAGAAATAACATATGAATAATTACCTATAAAGATGTGTGTATTATTCTCAATATAAATGGGCTATTTATAGTTTTACAATACCCAAGAATGTCTTGGTGGGCAAGTAAAATATTCTTGGAGTGGTGACCAAGGTACGACGGCTAGGGTTTCAGGGTTAGTCATTCATACTAAAATACTATTTACAACACTCTTCTTTGAATGACTATCTATGCATTAACTGCCTCGTTAAAAAGCTCGTTTGGGGAAAAACCCAATGGGAGAAAAACCTACCAAACTAGGAAAAAAGAGTACAGTTAATTTTAGAGTATCAATGTGCTGCCTCATTGTAACCTTATCATGAAAACCCAGTGGAACAAAATCTGAACGAAGGAAAAAGAGTACTGCTACTCCCCATGATATTGATCACTGCAAATCTTTAAATTGACGCGTACCAATTTGATGTACCAATTTTCTAAATGTAGATGTTGATAATGCCTTTGTAAATAAGTCAGCCACATTATCACTTGAGCGAATCTGTTAAATATGGATGTCTCCACTCTTTTGAAACTCATGTGTATAGAAGAACTTGGGAGAAATATGCTTTGTCCTGTCACCTTTGATATAACCTCCTTTGAGTTGTGCAATACAAGCAGCATTATCTTCATATAATATAGTTGGACTTTCCTTTATTGAAGCTAATTCACAAGACTCTTGGATATAATGCATCAAATTCCTCAACCCTACACATTCTCGACTTGCTTCATGGATTGCAATTATTTTAGAATGATTTGAAGCTGTTACTGTCAATGTTTACTTCACAGATCTCCATGATATAGCAGTTCCTCCACATGTAAATACATAACATGTTTGTGATTTGGCTTTATGCGGATCAGAAAGATAACTTACATCTGCATATCCCACTAAAGAATATCTGGATTGTTGTGAATAATATAATCTCATATCAATGGTACCTTTCAAGTAACATAGAATGTGCTATACACCATTCCATTGTCTTAAAGTGGGTGCAGAACTATATCTTGCGAGGAGATCTACAGAAAAAGCTATATCTAGTTGGGTGCAATTTGCAAGATACGTTAATGCATCAATTGCACCAAGATATGGTACTTCGGGACCAAGTATTCCTTCCCCTTCTTCAAGTGGACGAAATGGATCTTTATCCACTTCAAGTGTTCTAACGACCATAGGTGATTCCAATGGATGTGCTTTATCCATATAAAAATGCTTTAACACTTTTTCTGTATACATTATATGATTACCAAAAAAGAGGTAATGAAGTAAAAATAAGTAACTTATTTAAAAATAACAAAGATTTCAATGAATATTTTGAAAAGCTATTGACACATTAGTTGGATCCAAATTTCAATAAGAACTCAATTTAAAAGTGAGTCTTTTCTTGATCCCTCAAGCTAAATTAAGATCTCTAGATTTTGGGTAATCAATCCTCATGATTGCTCTACGTTGAAGGCCATATCAGTCTAACACGTGGCTCTCAAGCTAGTTGTATCTAAATCCTGTATTATCCAACTTTCTGAGAACCTAAATGAATTCCTTGTTCATATCTCCCTGTAAAATATAAAGAAGCAATAATAATAAATGAGTGATTTAGCATTCAAAAGATTACAGCTTTGATTGCGAAACACCACCAATCATACTTAAAACCTCTAGTGCTTCCTTATAAGTTTTTCTTATTTTATTTTCTACCATACCATAATTGCATAAAACATAAAAATTAGCCAACAACACTTGATCATAATTCAATAACATCAAATTCTAAGGGAGAAATGAAGAAAACTTTGAAGCTTTCAAACATATACTTTCAAAGCAACACAAAACATGGATACCAGATATTACATCAAAAATTTTCTATGTAATTTAAGAGCAAAAAAGATAGGACTTCAATCCTTACATGTACAGCATGATTGCCACTATAGGAGTCAAACACAAAAATTTCCCCTAGCCAAGAACGACCATATCCATGGAAACTTGAAACAACAATAATATACGACTATATCCATGGAAACTTGAAATAACAATAACATTAGATTAGATTTATATAACAGAAATTGGAGTAGGCATATTCATGTCCTTTGTTAAAATAAAGGTGTCAAACTCATATAAAAAATCCACAAATAAAGAATGCATGTGCCTAGGAAAAATATTTGAAGTAAAGAGTACAACTCCAATTCGAGATAGATAAAAATAACATACCTTAGTTTGTATTAGTCAACTAAAGCAATGACAATATAATATTCATACAGAATAAGATCTGAAATTTCTTATGAGCTAATAGATCTATACTACAAATAAGAGAGATTGTGCCATATATTGAATTGATATAGTAAAAATAATTCAGAAAAATAAATAGTTGAGAGATTTATTGAAAAGTTTTATTCAAATGACCAAATTTTTTAAAAATGGATAATCCAACTAATTTTTTCACCATTCAAGTATTCTTCTACTTATCTAATATCTTTTTGAATTCACTTTAAGTATTTAGACCAAATTCTTAAATCCACCGTAGCCTCTAGACCAAATTCTCAACCAATCGAACCCTAAAATCAATAGCCCAAGTCCATAGGAACTCACCTTTGTCAAAGAAAATAAATCGCCAAGATTTTAGCATTGATTTAGGAAATTAAGGTGCATTATCACAGAGATTTTAGCGTTGATTCAGGAAATTAAAATGCGTATGGTAGAGATTTTAGAACAGCGAATTAGGAAATAATCAAAAACACGGAGAGAATTAACAATTAGAATAGTAGATTAGGAAATAAGAATCCTCGGGCACTCGAAAGGGAAAGATGGGAAGAAATTTACAGCGAAAATGGGAGGAAAAAGTAGGGGGGAGCTAAGAATTTTTCTCAAGGAGGTCGGATTTATTTTTTTAATTTTTTTTAGAGGTGTGGTTGGAAATTTTACAAATTGTTTAATGAAGAGATATTCATGTAAGAACTAATAAACACAAATCTAATATGAGTGTCCTTTTAAAACAAATATATATAATAATATGTGCATATTAAGATCTACATATTCCCACATCAGATTACATAACAAAATAGAAAAAGGTTGAGTGTTATAAAAGTGGATATTAGAAATGCAATTTCCAAAGAGAATTGAATTGTGTCTCACATCGGGTTGATAGCAAACAAAGGCTGAGTGTGTACTTTATAAAATTAAAATGAAAGATATGTGATTTAAGGCGGATGAAATCCCACATTGGATTAAGAATATAAATTGTATAATGAAGAGATATCCATGTAATAACTAATAAACACAAATCTAATATGAGTATCCTTTTAAAACAAAAATATATAATAATATATGCATATTAGGATGTACAGATTTCCATATCGGATTACATAATAAAATAGAAAAAGGTTGAGTGTTATAAAAGTGGATGTTAGAAATGCAATTTCCAAAGAGAATTGAATTGTGTCCCACATCAGGTTGGTAGCAAATAACGGCTGAGGGTGTACATTATAAAATTAAAATAGAAGATATGTAATTTAAGGCGGATGAAATCTCACATCGGATTAAGAATATAATATTATTTGGCTGAGTCTATATAAAAGTGAAAGTTGGAATGCATGTAACATAATTTTTATTGGCCTAACTATTGATTTTCAGCCCAATTGCAATTAAAAACTTTTTCCTATACAAGATAGTTGATTTTGGGCTCTGGAAAATAGTGCACTTTGCCCAAAAATCAAATGGGCTGTGGTAGGAGGTAGTGCGGTCACATCACAAAAGGTACCGCAAAAGACTGATCACGACAGTTACATTACTGAAATGGGCGGGAAAAATAAGAAAGCAGCCTAGGTGCCTTTATATATACATATATATATATATAGATATCTCTCTAGTAGTTTCCAAAAGTTATTAGTTTTGAATTTATTTTATATCGAGAGTGTTCCATGAACCAATAAATTTGACAAACATTCATGACAAATAATCTTTTCCACTCATTTTATTTTATCTAATGGTCGAGATCTATTTATATATGCAATTAAACCCATTAAAAACTACTTTCCATATTCCAAAAAAAAAAAAGAAAAAGAAAAACTACTTTTCCATATATCTAATGATTATACATAAAAAAGTAATTCAATATATTTTTTCCGTAATTGAACCATCAATTGCCAAGAACCCTTCAATGTCCACCTCCCAAGATCTTAAATTTTCATATACATACCCATTCTTTGGCAGTTGGTATGTGATTTTTGTTTTTATGTTTAATGTTATTATTAAGGGTGGCACTGAGAATATGCAGGTAGTGGGATCGTACATAACCTCAACATCCAAAGGGCGCCATTTTTTTTTCTTTTGTGATAGGTGTGACGTTAAAATTTTTAAATTTTTTTTTAAATGCTTTTCCACAAACTCTAGTGCATTCACAAATAGTTTGTGCACTTCTACAAATTAAGGTAAATATAGTTCGATTTTGATTCATTTCTTAAAGGGCTAAGATGAATGTTTTCTCCAATAGGATCATAGTCGTGTAAAAAATATTTTCACATAATTTTAAACTTATATTTCTCTATTATTTCTACCATTACTGTAGCACTAATCATATACAAGGATCATAAATTTTATATAAACATAATCATCATTAGAGTAATAATATTTTTAAAACTAAATAAATGGAATCTTTAATCCAAAATATTGTATTATAATCAAAAACTTCTCTCATAACATAAGCACACAACAATATTTATCCATAAATTCCACCAAGGAAAAAGAGATATTTCTCAATATAACAAAATACACAAATTCTTATAACACTCAACACAAAAGTTCCTTTTTGGCCAGAACTAACAAAGGAAAAATTATATTTACCTTCAAATTTTATAAAAGACCTTTCTTGACTTGCTAGGATTGAACACCAAAAAAGTGTTTTTTTTTTCCTGAAAAAATAAGTGGAATTTTGCGAAGAAATGGAGTTATGAACAAAACAGGAGAGGAGACGCTGGAAAATGATGGATGGGATTAGATAAGGAGTTTTAAATGGCACAAATTTCCAAGAAAACTAAAAATCGATTATAACTTTCCAATGGAGCAGAAAAATCCGTCACAAATTTCCAACGGAAATGAAAAAGTCGGTCACAAATTTTTGAGGGAACGCAAGCTTCCATCAGAACTTTTGATAGCTATAACCCTGATAGTTGGTTGAAATTTAGGTCAAATTAATTTTATCCGCGTCAAATGGTTGGGGAAAGTAATTGCGGTCAATTTTCCAATAGAATCGATAATCCATTTGAAAAGTTCTTACGGAAGTATTGGTGCGTCAAAGATTTTCAATAGATTTGTGACTATTACGTCACAAAGTTCTAACGGTTTGTCATTCCATTGGAAGTTTCTAATAGATTCGTGTGTCTGTCAGAAATTTCTGACAAATTTTCGATGGATTTTGTTTTGGTCAGTAGTGTTCCGACAAGTTCCACATTGGTTAGAAAGTTTCTAATCTTGGTCAGAAATTTCCAACTGATTTGAGCTGGTTAGAACACGTTGGTAGCTATTGACCTAGTTTTTAGTAGTGAATGGCAGTTGTACAAGTGTTAGAAAATCGATGGTTAAGCATCTATGCCATTAAATTGAGCGAACCGTTAGTAATTAATTTACTAAGAACATATAGTAATCAATTTTCTCCTAGAGATGTAAATGTGTTAAAAAAGTTACTATTCCCGTCACAAAAAGATGGACCTAGTCTTTTTTCACATAGATTAAGAAAAATTCATTTAATAGCATTGAAAAGGCAAATTTTAACATCATTTTCCAATTTTACCCTTTCATTTATTAATTATTCCACTTTAATAATTCTATTTTTTATAATGATGGGCATATAAGAGAATTAATATTTCAACTACTTTTTAAAAATGAAAGTAGATCATATTATGAGACAGACGAAAAAGGAAAGTTGGACCAACTTTTTGGAATTGAGATAGTAAAATGGAATGATAAAAAAAATAAATAGATAAAATAAGGGCAATTTTCCCTCTACGTTCGTAGACTTTCAACTTTGGCACAATTTTGTCCCTTAATTTTATTTTTCCCCTAGTCCCTTAATTTTATTTTTCCCCTACTATGTCCCCATTCTTTCATTTAGGGGGTGTCCTCAATATAGAATTTGATAGATTTTTTGAGTTGTATGAATTCTTATGGAATTGATGAATTTTAATAGATTTCCACAGAATCCGTCATATTCTCATGAATTCTATGGCATGGACTTTTGTGGATTTCTAATGGAATTTGTTGGATTTCAGAGGGTGTCTCCAGCACAGCATTTGATCGATAAAATTTCATATTGATTTTTTTGGGTTGTTATTTCTAATTCGTTTTTACCTTGAGTGGTCGGGTAATCAATTATAAAATCAATTAAGAACTTATTAGTATCGTATTGATACATTTAAATGTTAGAGTAATCTTTTTCTTTTCTCATATTTATTTATTTTTGTCCGAGTTGAATGCTAACTTGGTATAGAAAAAATTATACAACTTTTTACTCGATGATCAAAAAAATAAGGAAAAAGTAAAAATATTCAAATAAGATCAACATTGTCTTCCTTCAAATGAAAAAATTAATATTTTTTAATTAAAATGAATAAAGATAATAAAATCATTTTCTACTTCGTGTACACGAATATAAAATTTATTTTATATTGCAACTTTTTAATATCATGGTAATACTTCATCTTCATTCCAGACATTCCTTTACTTTGCACCAATTAGAATATGATGTGATATTTGAAAAATGAAATTTTTGTCAATTTGGATATTTTAAAAAAAAATTATGAAATTATTTTAAATTTAATATCATTATATTTTTATAATAATTCGCATATCGCCCATAGATAAATTTCTTTTGTATAGATTGATTATAATATGATTTTTTAAAAATTAGAGCTGTGAAGGAAAAAAATTATGTGCTTTTGTGATAATAATAAATTATTTATTTATTTTGATAAGAATGTAGTCTTTCATTCATTAGTAGAATTCCCCACCAATGGAGAAATAAAAATGGGTATACAATCAAACCAATAAAAAATCAACCGTAATAATAATCAATTATGCTCACCATATATATATATATTTAAATAGTTTGTCTGACACAATTACAATTTTATTTGGCGTAATTAAAAATATTTCTCGCCTAAAGCTATATCTGACACAATCTTATCTTATCTTCTTATTTATATATATATATATAAGTAATATAGTGGTCATATGTAAATTTTCCCACTAAAACCACTATTCTACTTATGAATGTGTCTGTTTTTATTTATTATTATTATTTTATTTTAATAATATATACATATAAGTATATGTGTGTACATATATATAAATAATGTACACATCTCCAAATAATTAAACTTTAAATTGATCTCTAATATATTATATATATGTTTTTATTTTATAAACATATATATAATATACGTAATTATAATAATAATAATAATAATATATATATATATAATAAGACTTATATCTCGGGTTTAGATTTTTGAGTCCAGATAATTTAAAAAATAAAATAATAAATACACACATATATATCTACTCTCCCGCTTATATATGCTTTTGTTTTATATATTTTCAATTTTATAAACATTCTCATATTAATATATATTACATATATATTATATATACGTATATAAATTTGGATATTGCAAGTTAATTGAATCTTATATTTTTTTTCATACATACATATATATATATAAACACACACACACTCCTAATTAAGCTGCAAATTAATCTCCAATCTTTTGCTATTTGTTATCTACTAGTATTTAGTATATCGATTCTCTTAGTTTTTAGGTTATCTTTAAAGATTTTACATTTTTTCAAAATTCTAACAGTTTATAAACAAATTTCAAGTTTTGGGTTTTGAGACTTCCTTATCAGTTCAAATAAGTGCCTACCCAGGAGATTGATGGCATAATAATAATAATAATAATAAAGTAAAATTAAATCAATTTCAAAACTTTTCCTTTAATTTAATTCCATATGATAGACCACATGTTATAAAATATATAGCTATATGTTTACTACATTACTTAATTTATTATTTTTTTTGTGAGAACCTATATATTGGTAAAAATTTAAGTTGAGGGGATACAATCGTAATAATATTTGATAATGATGATGATTTATAACAAAAAAAAGTCTTTTAAATTTTTTTAGAGTGGAAAGTGGTTAAAAATTAATAGTAGGGATAAATCATATAGAATTTATCCTTTATTGTAATATTATTTCCCTTGAGTCTTTTGTAATACGAGGGTGTATACTTTAGATTTTTTAGTGAATAGTGATTTCTTTGGTGAATGTATGACACTATATGAGGATATGCGAAAAAGAATTTTTTTAAGAATATGTAGTGGAGAATGAATTTGGTAAAGAATTTATTCTGATAAATGAATATCATTCACTCCAAATGTGTTCTTAGAGTTCTTGTACTAATGCTTATTGAACAAAGATATGGTTGTAGAGTAATTTTAGAGCTATATAAATTTTCTCTCTTTTCCATGGTTTCTTGGTTTTCATATTCAATGTGAAATTAAATTTATATTAAAAAATTTCTCATTAATTCTCATTTTTATTAGTTAAGGATATTGTTCTATTAATGACAATTTAATTAGTTTTGTGTCAAGTGAAATAATTGTATGTAATAAAATTATAACTATTAGTAACATGTGCATATGAGTGAGTAGTACGCAATAAAATTGTGATAATTTAGTTCTTTATTTTTGTTAATTATTCTATTCTGTGCAACACATGGGTATACAGCTAGTTGCTTATAATGTCATACTACACCGATTGTCACTTTTAATAAAAAAAAATTATTATAAATGTAATAGTGAATGATTGAACTCATGACGCACATGTTAAGAGTGACATGCTTTTAAACATTATCTTAACTTTTTTATTTGTTAACAATTTTCATTTATATATTACTATTCTCGCTTGTTTTCACTAAAACAAAATATTATTATTAACCACATATATACTTAAAGACTAATTATATTGACACTACGTTTTTTATTAATCTCACCAATTTTTCAAATATACTAAAATGTTCAAAATTAAAGACAAAAATAATCATCTCATTTTTAACAATTATAAATGTTTTTCCCTCCTATCTTCCCCCCCTACGTGCAATAGAAAAACCCTAATTAACTTATTTTAATTTTTATAATAAAAGGCTATAAGAATCGAAAATAAAAATTTCCTTTACTTTGTACAATTAACTTCCTCTAATATTGATTAGCCCAATCGAGAAGAAGAACATAATTTAGTATTGCTATCTTCAAGTTTTATATTCTCAAGACTCAAGAATTTCTACAAAAATCACACTTTATTTTTTGCTTATAGTTACGAAATGAATAAATTGTAGTATGTAAAATATTTATCCCTTTTATTATTATCTAATTAAAATCTTTCTTGCCAATTTTTCTTGCATTCTATTTAATACTTCCTTAACTAACATATCTCTCTCCCTTATCCCTTTCATTGATTAAAACTCAATTCTACCTAAAATTCTCCTACATTTTAAAATCCACAACGCAATCTTATCGGATTTTTTAATAATAACTTTTAAATAACAACATAATTTTCATCTAATTGAACAGCAAAATCTTTTATATATGTATATATATATATATATATTCCTAATTTATGTTCTTAGTTTAGATATTCTTATATGTACAATGCAATTTTTTTTTTTGAATGGATATCGAGCAGATATATGTATCATGATAAAAATAATTATTCTGAAATTATGCAATGTGTTTTAAGGATTTTATTGTTTATTTGATAGACAATATATAATAAAATGAGGTATTATATGGTTAAAAGAGTGTGTGGAGTGGATATAATCTCATAGGTATGAAATTTTTATTGAATCGATATCAAGCGAGTGCATGTACTATGATACACATTTGATACATAATGTTAAATTGGTAACTAATAATATTGCATAAGTTATATGATTTAAAAAGTAAATTAAAATAAAAGATTAAACATGTGCTTAAGCATTATTTTTAAAAATATTCGTCAAATCTTTCATTGATTACCACAAATAAAATTATACAAACCTAAAACAAAAATTCATGCTAATAAAAAAAATCTAAAACTAAACTTAAACTCAATATATTATCTTACAAAAACTTTCATTATATTATCTTAAAAAACTTTCCTAATTATTAATTGTACAAATTTAATTATTTCATACCGCCTCCTAATTATATTCTTCCTTTAAAAAAATATCTATATATTCTGCAATTTGTCGCGGGTAGCGGGTAGCGGGTTGAGAAGAAATTTTAATTTTGGCCATCCCTGATGTGAGTCAATTCAATATCTCTATTGTGCCTAATGATATAGAATGCACAACTCAAGCTTAAGCTTCTCTTCTGAAGGTTGGACTTTTTCCCCTATTACAAGTAACTGCTCTCATTCTTTTAAGATGTTTATTTTCATTTTTGTACCGAGAATTATTTCTAACAATTTATTTTTAAGTTTATTTTTTCATTATTTGGTATTTGGAATTAGGAAATTTTTTAGATAACTTGAAGTTTTGTTTGAATATGACTATGAGTGTTTGTCTATCTCAATTATGGTTCTCCAATTTCTGGAGGTAAGATTCCCAAACCCAAATTTTATATGTTGCAATTATGTTTTTACGTTTATGTTTTAGCTCTGAATGATGTAAGGAAGAAGGTTACAATAAAGCATATTCCAGGGATTGAGTTGCGAGCAATGGCTAATAAATTCGTAAGATGAAATGTTCCAGATGTAATTTTAAAAGTTCATGTTTATTTCTTAGACCTCTAAGGATCTTGAAAATGCTTCCCCTCTTGAAGTAAGGGACAGGGCCCTTAAGAAATTAGGAAATCATATTGCGATTGCTTCTTTTCGAATATGGCTCCTCTCTGTTGTTTCTTATTTACATTAGAGTGGTTGAACATGGCCAGACTCTTTGTTGTTTCTTATTTACTACATTATTAGTCGTTCAACTTGATCATGTTTTTACTCATGAAACCAAATGCCTAGAATCTTGGAAGAGTTTTATTCACAAATAGGGTTGATATTATTCTCCTGTAAAAATTAATATAAGGGCTTTTATAGGATAGGAGTTTCAAAAAATTATTTGCATTTGTAAAGTAAAGTGGCTAGAATGGCGAAGGGTGTTGAAGCTCACGAGAAAAGAATTGGAAAGGAGCATGAGAAGTGAGATATACTAAGGCGCTACGTATTTCGTGTTTTCCATTGCCTTTAGATGTCCTTTTACTCATGGTACTACCTTACAATAGTTATTATTCTTGATTAAGGCTTTGAGATTATTTATGGTGACAAAAACTTAGTTTGACATGTATTTCATTTGATCATATTATAGGTTGCACAATGCAAGGAGTTATATTGTCTCGTGGAGTTCTAAGAGGAATAATTACATGTTTGATTAAATTTTGTTGTCAGTTTTATCCTTTTTTTTTTTTACCTACATAGACTTATCAATGAAATGTATTGTAATTGATTCTGATGATTGTACATAATAAGCACCATGTTTGCTCATTATTTGCTTCAATTCTCTTCAATGAAATTACATACAGTTTGCAATCCTACGATACACAGTACCTTCATTCATGTAATAGTTTATGTATTATAACGTCAACAAACATTTGAAGCACTATCACACTACATTTGATGTATTGCCTTTCCACTAGAACTCTACAGGTGTATCGAACGGGTGAAAAATCTAGTTTTTATATAAATTGAATGTGATATGATTGTTTAAAAACTAGAGTGACAAGGAAAAAACGGGATCTTACTAGTAGAATTTAGTGGGATACGGCTGAACAATTTTCGTATGCTGATGTAAATGTCAAGCTTGGGTGTTGCGAGATGACAGAGAAGGATTTAGTGTATATATAATTACATTGATGAACTCATGATTCATGTTCTAAAATTTGGCTAAAAAAATCTGCAAATGAAAGGGAATGGATAATTGAAACTAAAGTACTCTTTGCCAATAGTTTTTTATTTTCCTCTGTAATTCACTTTGTTCTTTACAGTATGAAATATAGAATAAATTGTCGCAACGATATCATGTAAAACCATAATTAAAATCAAAACCCAAAGCATGATTTCTAGATCTCATGTTGAATCAAGGAGAATACGATGAAAAATTGCAGAAGCGTACCTGAATTCTTTAGTTTTGTTAATCTGACGAGTTATGATGTTCCAACTGATTCTTAGTTCCTTTATTAATTTTCTCTTTTGGTAGGGATTGGGGCCATGACCTACATGCGCGCGCGCGCACACACACACACATGTAACTTTATAGTATTTCCAAATAGACCCCTTCAACAATTTAGAAATACAAAATTAGTCTCTACATATTAATTTCATGACATTTTAATACTCAGTAGTAACAAAACTTTACATATTACTTTTAAATTGACTACACTTTAAAATAAAATCGCACATTAAAATTACATGTATATCCATCAAATTTTATCGCACATAAAATAATCAAAGTTTTACTAGTATTAGCAAGCACGAGTTCAATAGTCAGAACTCCATGAAACACGAGCCAATTAGCAAATTTAATTGATTGAGATATATATATATATATATATTAATGATTTGCTCTAAATCTTAAAATGCCACATTCTTAGTAGATCCTGAAAAAAGCTTGCATCAAAGTTTGCCAATTAACAATATTGCTAACCTTCTACTGGCTAATTGCTTTGACCTATATATGCTTTATAGTAAGAAACTGGTGTCAGGTTGATTTATCTAGTCTATGTGGCACTCAATGTGTCATTAAATGATAAGTAGAATTAAATGAATAAATAAATGATCCACTTAATTCAACTTATCATTTAGTGTCACTTTAATATGGTGCTAAGCACCAGTGATCTTAAATAGTATTACTCATATTTAAACGTTTCAATTGTAATTCACGATTATTCTTGCCTTGAATTCCTTTTACTTCTTGTGATTTAGTCGATTCTTTTTATTTTAGAGTTGCGACATTGACGGAGAGCGATGCATTTGGTTTTCAAAATTATGAATAATCTTATATTCTTTCTAGCATTGGCCTATTCTTTTTGATAGCATTATGTACATGTCAATCGATTGTAGTGCATTAACGGGCAGTCTGCACTTTGGCCTATGGATCAAAAGCGAACCAGAACTTTTTACTTATGGGGTGATTAGCAATAAATCATACTACAAAATTTGTAGTTTTAAGTAACAACGCAAAGTTTGTTGACAATTAGCGATTTATAAAGAAAATGATATTTAAAAAAAAAAAACAAAACAAAGAAAAAAAAGGCAACCGACATTTCTTATTTTATACAAAATTTCTCACAATGTCCAAATATTTTTTTTATATTGAAATAAAATAAAATAATGAATACATAAAAAATTAAATTAAAATACGTAATACTTACTATTTTTAACAAGTTGAAGTGAGGGAAAAATTAACTCGTCAAAAAATACAGTTATAGAATCAATTTGTATAGCGGGCTATATATAAAATTAGAATTATATAGTGAACATTCTTAAAAAGAAAAAAAAAATTGAAAGGTTATTTGCATAATTTCATCAAAAGAAATATGGAGTGCTTAATGCATTTGTCTTGGGCTTGTCGGGCATACATTTACGGGCTTCTAGAATTCTCCTGACATTTTCGAGTTTTGAAATCCTTTGGGAAATTATATTTAAATTACGGGATCAAGGGTTAGTCCACATAGTTAAAGGCCTAATTTCTTACTAGGATTACTCAGTTCAAATCCCCACCATCCCCCACCCCATCCCCATCCCCCTTTGTACAAAAAAACTATTTACCTTACAATTTTTTATAGGTTAGTTACAGGAAAGATATGATTTCAATATCACTTTGAAAAAAAGAAGGTACCAATCTCTTTGGTGATTAAAATTCTAATTAGAAAACTAGCGGGATCGAAGATGAAGATGAAGATGATGTAATAGGGTTCGGATTATTGACGTCATATTCTGATGATTTTGAAGTTTTGATTTATGGTTATGCCCTTCTCGAAGTAGATTCGTGGTGGTTAGACAACTCTATTCAAGGCGGCTGTGCTCGTCGGTGATCCTAGTCAGAGTTAAGGTTCTGAATTAGGGATCGTGCTTCATTTTTTGTTGAATTCTTATGTGATTTTTTGATTGACTTTAGGGATTTTTTTAGACCGGTGGTGTTGGTTGTAGAGGTCTTTGTGTTTAAGGTAAGTTGTGGCCGGTGAGTTGTTGGTTGTGGTAGGTGTGATAGTGATGTTGTTGTGGCCGGCGAATTGTGACTCGCTGGAATTGCGACTACTGAAGTATTTCCTGTTTTTGTGATTCGATGTTCGGTGGTTGTAACTCATTGTGACTCATCGGAAATGAGTTGCAATATGGAGGTCATGACTCGTCGTGATCCCCTATCCAGCGGTGTAACTCATGTTCTTGCGATTGTGACTCACTGTGACTTGTCGTGACTTGCTGGCCGTTGTGACTCATTGTGACTTACTGTGATTTTGTACCCACCTGATTTTCTAAAACAATCTTATACTCACCTTGTTTGTGAACCATGTAAAAGTTTTATTTGTATGTATATAATATCCCATTTTTTTATATACGTGCCACATTTTAATTACAATAATTGTCCATTAAGTTTAATTAGTCATTTGTTTATATCCTTAATATTTTTATCACATCATTTTTTTTGTGACGGGCTATTCATTAAATACTTTTTACTTCAAACAATGATTTTTGTTCAAAATTTTGATTCCGAAATTTTGAAAATGGCAAAAATTAGGTAATTAGACTTAATCATTTTTCATCTTTTAATTATTTAAAATAGTTATTGGACTTTTTTAACCAATTTTTTTTGAACAAAAATTGTTTTTGGATATAAGAAATGCTATAGTCAATGAATGTTGATGATAAAAATGTGGAGAGAAAAATTTAAGAATGTAAATGTAATAATTAGAAAGGGTATATTGCATTATAAATGGCAATTATCTAGGGATAGCCAGATCGATTATAAATGGTGTGAATATTAAAAAAAGTCTAATTTTATATATATATATATATATATACCACTCATTTTACTAAACACACCATATTTTTATTAATATGAACATCCTTAATATTTGTTTCTTATAGTATTTAAATCCTTAAAAGTTTCTTCTATATTTTTTCTCGAATTTTTTATTTGACTATCCTCTAATGTTCTTAATGATTGAATACATCTAAAAAAATTTAATTTGTATACCTTAAAATCATATGAAAATACGTAGTTGTGTATAATTAGATATTACAATTTTATTTATTTAAAAATATTAAGCAATTCCCACAATGAAATTTTTAGAATCAGGATATCGTTCAATACAAGACTTCATGATAATAAGATACTAAAAATAAAAATATGACAAAAATAAGTTAATGATTGAATTGTAAAGAATTAAAAACATAAAGAATGATAAGTATAATTACACTGTGGTGTAGTTAGTAAAAAAATGTGGTGTCGATACAACCAATCATAAAAAAAAGTGTAATATATAACCAACCAAATCCTTTTTGAGATTGGAAAAGGTTTCTTAAAATGTTATTCCCAATTTGCCCTTCACTCTCATGCCTTAAATGGTTAGTCAATGAGAAAGTAGAGTGGATGGAAGGGACAAAGTGGGTGAATAAACGAAAGAATGGGGATACGGTGGGGAAAATAAAGAATAAGAACAAAGCTGTGTTAGAGTTCAAAATTTAAGAAAGTATTAGTAGTAAGAGCTTGTTTGATCCACTTTATTTCCCCAATTTAAAAATTTATATACTATTAATTTAATATTTGATTTTATAATTGTTTAATTACAATCACATATTTTATATTCTTTTATATTTTTAATACACATTTTATATCTCTCCTCATTATAAATTCTTTAAATAAATATAATCCAACAAGCTTTTATAACAAAAGAAAAGAAGTGTTACATATTCCTTCCCCTGTTGTCCCTGTCAAGGACAGAGGTTTCAGTGAGTGGGTCCCCCTTTCATTGTGGTTGTCGCTATCATGAGATGCATTAAGGTCCCACGCATCCAAATTATTTTCGTATATATATAAATAGAGACGTGTAACGATGAATATTACCAAAGTACCCTCTCCCCAACCAAAAAAAAAAATAATAATAATAATAATAAAAAATAATAATAATAATAAACTATAGAAAAGTCAACTGAATGGAACGAATGGATTTTAATTGTAAATAGAGTAAGGGTGAATTTCACAAAAGGTCCACAACCTTTGAATTAAGAATTAGATAGGTCTATAACTTTTTTTATCACGTTCTTAGGTCCTCAATCTCTCATAAATGCGCACAATAGGTCCCTCTTGTCACTATTCCCTTTACTTTTCATGAAAAAAGACGACTATATCCTTTAGTTTTTTAATTTTAAAAACAAAACAATTTAAAAATATTAAAAATAATTAAAAAATTTAAAAAAAAAAAAGAAAACACTCATTCCACCCCACCCACCCCTTCCCCTTCCAAGTGGGCCGTCGGAAACGGCAGCCGGAGCCATTTTTGGTGGCCAAAAAGCTGCCCGAAATGACAACAAACTTTTACTGCTCTTCCGATCTCAGTTATGGGGGTGGATCCCCCCATTTTGCTGCCGTTTCTAGGCAGCAAAATCAGTTCCGGCAGCAAAAATGCTACCATTCTAGTAGCTTTTTACTGCCTGAAATGACAATGTTTTTGCTGCCCTTTCGGCAGCAGTTATGGGGCTGGATCCCCCCATTTTGCTGCGCAGAAATGGGTAGCAAAATGGGGGGATCCACTCCCCATAACTGCTGCCGGAAATGGCTCCAGCAGTCATTTCTAGCGGCCCTTTTGGGATGGGATGGGATGGGATGGGATGGGAGGGGAGGGTGGTTTCTATTTTTTTTAATTTTTTATTATTTTTAATATTTTTAAATTGTTTTGTTTTTAAAATTAAAAAGTTAAAGGGTATATCGCCATTTTCTATGAAAAATAGAGGGAATAGTAACAAGAGGGACCTATTGTGCGTATTTATGAAATATTGGGGACTTAGGAGAGTGAAAAATGTTGGAGACCTATCTGATTCTTAATTCAAAGGTTGGAGACCTTTTGTGAAATTAACCCATAGAGTAATGATTCTTCCAGCATGAGTAACATCCGTTTGGCATCATTTATACTATCTCCGTCCCATAAAAATAGGTCCATATAAACTAATTTAATGAATTAAGAAATATTAATTAATGTGATCGGAAATACAAAATTTTCACTTAATTCCTTAATATACTCTTATTCAAGACTAATTCAATTTAATGCACTACAAATTTATTAGTGGTTGAACAAAGGATATATTTGAAAAAGAAATTAATTGTTTAACATCGTTTATATAAGTGAACTTTAATGTGAGACAAATAAAAATAGAAATTGGGCCTACTTTTATGGGACGAATGTAGCAATTAGTTTAATTTATAAATAGAAATAATGATTATCATTTTTTTACACGTGTAATCATTTAAATTTGCCACATAGCATTGATGAGATGAGTATTTCAAATCATTTCAAGGTGTCAACTGTAGTACTTGTCACGTGTTTTATAAAGTACAATAATTATTTTTATTTATAAACGGGACAAATTATAAATGATACTAAACGGAAATTTGATCCAACACCACCCGTATGGTGCCAGTATATCACCATATGTGAATGCCAATGTATGGCGCCTGAATATAACTAGCAACTATACTGATTGACACATTTTATTAATATTATATGTGTGTGTGAGAGAGAGATATCCATTAAATTATATGAAAGAAATATGAATATAGTGGTTGACTCCTGTCTAAAAAAAAGTATAATTTTTACACTTATTATAATTTAAAACTAATTTTGATTAGTTTCCAATGGACCAATTTGACAAAATTAAATAATATACATGCACTATCAGTTAGAATATAGACATGATACATGCACTACGAGTTAGAATATAGACATGTATAGTGGGGAAAGATTCTAATACTCATGGAGTACTTATTTTAGGATTGGGTGGGGGGGACCAATAAAAAAAATTAAAAAAATATCCGGTACTTCAGAAATATTTTAATATAATACTCCATACTAGTCACCAACTCACATATGAGTTCAGCGTCCTAAAAATGAGGCTCAGGATTATACGTGTAAGTTTTTCATGAGTGGAGGACCTTATTTACCATAATAAGGTGCTCCTGAAGTACCTGAATTTTTAAAAAAAAAGGTTATGGATTATGATTATATAAATTACTTGTTAGGACAATCTTTTTGCTATCATATATTTTAAAATTGATTGGTATCTAATAACAGTGGGTTAAAGCTATAATTAAAAAATGATACATAAAAAGCAATAAAAAAAAAATAAGATCCCATTATACTCCACAAAAAGAGAAAAAGAAAAAAAAAATCCTATTAATCAACCTATCACATGACTTTTAATCAATAACTATATATCATGTGGGTCACATTTATGTTTGTACATGTATTTATACACTTTTTTTTATACCAATAACATATAACAATAAAGATAGGTTATACATTTTTGAATTTTCTAAGAAGATGAGTGACTCTGCCACGTGACAGCATCACATTGGGGATCTCCTAACACCCCCAATGTGATGCTACCACATGGGGCTTTATACAATGGCAAAGTCAGGAGCTATTATAGGACTGAGCCGAAAGGGTGAGCCGTATATTACGCATCGCTAAATTACTTTTACATATAATTTTTTTTTTAAAACAAACCAAAATGGAAATTTTTCCAATTTAGGGGGGGCTGCGCCCAGCATGGCCCCCTAGCTCTGCCCTTGGCTGTATACACCTGGGAGAGTGACTCTCTTCTTATAAGGAATGTATACATTTTTCTTCCCCATCCAATAACCACCATTTGAGCAGCTTAATTTATAGACGTAAGAGTTTAGAGCATTACTGTTGCTCCCCGACAATCCCTTTCTCAGCAATGACTCTGATACCACTTGTTTGGAACAAATTTCTACCAATTTAATTATCTGAAAATCAATTAATTGGCCTCCTCCAGTAAAAGTAAGTTAAACATTATGTCCGAACACCATGGTCGCGATGACCTAATTCATGGGCAAATTACGGTCCATCATCATCACTTCTAATATTTAAATTTAAATGAATAACGATAAAATTAATTAGATTGCATAATCATCATGTTTGATGTCACAACACGATGAAACTAACAAGTCAACGATAATGGTAGCCATGATCAACTTGGTCGACATGTCTTAGCCGCATTAATTAAGAATAGAGATCACATAAGTATGGAAAGATGATGGTATCACTTATTAACAAGTCGGCCAACGAAAGGGAAAAAGAAGGTTTTGAAAGGAGGGGATGAGTTCTATAAACAGAGGAAAGGCGGGAAATAATAGAATCAGTTACACATTCTTATTATATTTAGACTTTCTCCCTTTACAGAATCTCTCAAACCCTAAACACCCAATTTGTGAAGCAACAAAATCTACATATGACTCTTTTAGTGTACTAGCTTGAGTTAGCAATCTATTTCTATTTTAAAATCTTAAAAAAAGAGTAATGGAGTATATTTATTTAGTTCTAAGATTATATGGGATATTTCTTTGACCAATTTTTATTTTTAAATAATAAGATTAATTTACTAACAATAATATAATATTATAATCTAGACCAGAACTTCTGCTTACGACCACGTAAGTTTAGCCAATTGTGGTTTCTAACTTTTCAAAACGATGGTCAAATAAAATAAAATAACGTAGATCGTCAATTATTTTATAACACAATTATTATAATATAAAATAATAATTTTTTTTTACTTTAGCCAAGTGTACATGTATTATATAATAATGCCAGTTAATTTTCTCAAAAGACAAAAAAAAAAAACAATTATAGTGATTAATAATCATAAATATCTACTTCTGAGACATATATATGGTGTTAGAGAATAGTATTTGATAATAAAAAGTGGTTCCCCCTGAAAATAGATATAAATTATGTATGGACAGAGTTATCACTTCACTGTCTTTATATTATATGGTGATATCGGGGGGCTCTTGATCATTTCTGTACAAGGATAGAACCCACATGTAGGTCAATGTGATCAAAATGAGCGGCAGATAATGCACCTCATTGGTCGGTTGTCTCAGTAACGGAGATAGCCATTGTCTCTAGAACGGGACTCCTCCTCCCCCAACTATTATGTAACTTCACGTACTTTGAACAATTTGTTATCAAACCAAATTCCAGTATCTCAAAAATATCATATTCTATTTGAAAAGTGCTATTTATACATAAAAGGTATACAAAAGTTGTAGATACACTCATGCATTTACACACACTTTCAAAAGTTGTTCTTTTAAAAAAGATGGAGCAAGGACATTTAAGTAAATTTGTGGGGTGTCTAAAAATAATATACGTAAGATATGTACAAATAGCATTTCACTACTCTACTTTTTTGGACCAATCAAGAACCAATTTGTAATACAAATGCCCCAGTTTATTTTTAAAATGCGGTTTTTGAACATACATGTGATTATTAATTACTCCCTCAATCTAAAAAAGAGAGCCTAGTATTCCATTTTCATCCCTCCCAAAAAGATAGTCTAGTTGCTATATTGAGTTTGTATTTTATTTTTTCTTTTTATTTTTGCCTCTAATTAATTAACCACTTAAAATACTTATATACCAAACTTCAAGGGAAAATGAGTTAATTAATTTTTTTGGCATAATATTCAAGTCGTTCACAAAACTCTAATGACACAATTTGAATAATTGTATTCATTTTCAATATTAGTTGTGTTTTAGTTGTGCCGCTTCCTCTAAAATATACCAGTTTTAAATAAATAAATAATTACTGGTCCACATTACTAAAGAGTATCATTCGCTGGTGTTAGAACAAGATTGTTGTTATTAAGGTCCATATATATTTGGGTAAATTTCACATATCGTCCCCAACATTTGGGGTTAGTATCGGCTAGATCCTCAAAATTTTTTAGCTCGCTGGGTCCACAACCTTTTATTAATTGGCATAGACGGTCTTTTTTACGCCATTATGTCACTTTTTTTAAATTAAAAAATAAAAAGTTTGAAAATATAAAAAAATAAAAATTCAAAAAAGAAAGAAAAAGAAAAAAGGAGGAGCGAATCCCCCGTGCTATTGGACATGCCCCCCTTTTTTGCTACCGATCTAGCAGCAATTTTACTACCAGAAATGGCAGCAAAGTTGTTGCCATTTCCGGTAGCAAAATGGACATAGTGGATTCACCCCCTTTTTTCTTTCTTTCTTTTTTTTATGTAATTTTTTTAATATTTCTAAAATTTTTATAGATTAATTTAAAAAGATAACGAACATTATGGTTAATTAACTAAGAAGTTAACAACAAAATTGATGGTAACCTTAAAAAAGGATCATCTGTGTGAATTAATAAAAGGTTGAGACCTAGCGGATTGAAAAAGAAAAAGGTTAAAGACCAGTAATTATTAATCTCAAAGGTTGGAGACGATATGTAAAGTTAACCCTATATATTTTCATGAGAGTATGAATATGTTCTCATTTTTCAATGGAAAAATGCTAATTAAATTGGAGTTAGATCTTTTAGTCCAAATAAAGAGTTAAAATATTCTTTCTTTGATGTGTATTTTTGTCATAAAGAAACAATAATGAATTCCAAGTGTACAACTTACAAATTAATTGTCCATGAATTCATGAACGATGTCACATGTTATATGTATTGTTTTAAAAATGTACCTCTAAATGTTTACGTCACACCTTGCATCTTATTACGCATTTGTAGCACTATTTCACATAATAATTAGTCATTACTGCTTCTAAATTGAAGGCAAGATTTGGTTACCTTTTAGACAATCTGGTTACGGCAACCCCAAGTGATGCCGTTACTGTAGTTCCTGTCCTATGTGAGTGTATATATATACGCCATATGAACTCATATGAGACAAGAGGTACCGTAACAATACCTCCCAAATGTGCTTGAAAATTAGTGTCTCCTTGATATTAATTAAGCCTTGACTTATCTTTAAGCTTCAATTAATTCTTTATTATGCTAGAAAACTCCAACCCCCAAATTCTCCAAGCATTACTTTTTCGTCTCTGCCTTCTCACCAAGGGTGAAACTGTATCCTGGCCCCTTTTTTATTAATAATAATAATAATAATAATAATAATATAATCTGTGTCACTCATGAGCTAATAAAAATGATATATTTTTTTTATAAGTAATACATATATATATATATGGCAATAATGACGTGAAATTTTACAGAATATTGATTACCATATCGACGGTAAGGAAATTTTTGTTTTCTATACATGGCACAAAAAAGATCACTTGATGTTGTCCTTTTCTTCATTCTCCTTCAATCGGCTCTCATTTTTCACACTCTTTAATCGCGTCATTGCATGTGATTCTTCTTCAAAATCAATCTCTCCCTCCTCGCTTTCTCCTTCTTACTATCTGATTTTATCCTAAAGTGGTATACTAGTCAATCAATAATTTTCAAAGAGGATGGATTTATCAATATTCGTATGGAATACTGGAATAAAGTAATAAATTAAATGCAAAACCACATATATTGAAATTAATCGTAAACAAAATGCATTGTGTGGGAGTTTGTTCTACTTATTTTAGATTTTTTTGCGATGTGTTTTAGTAGGATTTATATTTTGCAAATTTGTACTGTTAAAATACATATTGTAATTGTACTTTAAAAAAATTAATTGTTGACAAAATTGAATAAATATACTATGTTTCCATTATGCAATTACAATTACAATAAGTTAACAGGATAACACATTTTCTTTTAGGAAGAGAGAAGAATATTTTATAAGTTGAAATCCATATTAGAAAATCAATTTAATAAATCCGAAATTGATGCACATGCAACGAAGTAGTTTGATCAATTGGTTTGTACCGTTTTTACTTTTTCAGTTTTAATTAGTGTTTGCTTGATTATATTGCCTTAATTTTTCATGAGAAATGATAGTTTTCTACAAAAATTCTTACTTTTGTACTGTTTGATTGTGTTTTATCACTTTTGGTCGCCTGATCATAATTTTCAAGAAAACAAGAGAAATATTTTCCTTGGAGAGTAATTGATTTTCTAGGGAAGTGGAGTTGAGAAACATTTTCTTTTCAGACAATTTCTACCCTTACAATCAAAGTGAATTTCTATAGAAACAGAAGGACTCTACAATCAAATGGGTCCTCGAGAAAATAGACACGAGAATATGTTCTAAAATGTTGAGATCCAATCTAAAGTAACAAATATGCATATGTACTATTACATTCATGCATATATTGAAGTGGTGGTTTATTTATATTATGGGTAATCAAATTACCACTACACTTTTTATTTTTTACACCACTTTTTTTATTTAATTAAAAATCCTTAAACTAAACTACCTCAATAAACTTACTTTAATATTATTTGACATATTCTTCCTTGTTCCACCACATTCACGATCTATTATTAATTTACAAATGAAAAATATATTTTCTATTTCCACCAATGAATTCTGATCCACATTTTTTTCTCTTGGAATTACTTCATCTCTTTTTTCTTCAAGGCTCATAGGATGCAACTCTTGTTTGATAGTCCTAGTTTTTTCTTTTTCTTTTTACTCTAATTATAAACTGATGCAAAGAAATTCTGAATTTTCTTGGATAATGAAATACGTTTGTTAAATAGAAATAGAATTGGGGATTCATTTTTGTGAAAAATTAATAGGTAAAGAGACGTGTAATTATTCTGCAAAATTTATGGTGGGCAATTTATGAATTCTGATGGGCTCTATTTCCACCAATGAATTTTAATCCACATTCTTTTTCTCCTGCAATTGCTTCATCTCTTTTTCTTCAACGGCTAATTCGATGCAGTCATCTATGATAGTTTGAGTTTTTTTTTTTTTTAATCTTTATAAACCAATGGAAAGAAAATCTGAATTTTGTGGGAAAATGAAATGTGTTTTTAATCTTTATAAACCGATAGAAAGAAATTTGGAATTTTTTTGGAGAATGAAATGTGTTTGCTAAATAGAAATAGAATTGGGGATTCATTTTTGTGAAAAATTATATAAAGAGACATGTAATTGTTTTGCAAATTTTATGGTGGGCAATTTGTGAATTATGATGGGTGATCTCTGGTGATTGGTTTGAGTGGCTAAAGTGTTATTTTGATTCCACGATAATTCCTGGTGTACTTATTATAATTTGCAAAAGTAGTGATAAAATATAATTTGTAAATTAAGGGTTATATTTGTCATATTTATGCAGTGTTCTTATTGAAAATTTATTTCAACTGTGATGAGTTTAAAATTTAGTGGAATAAGTAGTATTTGTAGTGACAATATAACTAGTCTTAGTATATATTATATTTTTGTCTAATCATATTATTGCGATATAAGTTTAACTAGATCATACACCGGTAAAAAGTTTTCTAGCTCTGCCCCAGCAGTACATGCAGAAAGAGAAAGTAAGGACATGGAAATGGTTGATTAACTGAAGAAAGTATACATCAAATTTCAGAAATTAAACACCATTTAACAATGGAATGAATGCAAAAAAAAAAAAAGAAAAGAATTAAACAATGGAAGTTGGAAGATAGAAAACAAATTAAAGCACGGAAAAAGGAAAAAGAAAATCAGAGTTTGAGTGGTAGTCGTCTTTTACTTTTTTGAGAGTTGTTTCCCCGCTCCTAAGGTATGGGGTTGGTGTCAATCCCATTTCAACCCTTTGAAAATGACATATGAGAACCTAATTTGTGAGTCATACATACTTCTAACTAGTAAATATGTAAATAAAAGATATATAATAACTTTTGCATGACAAAATAAACGTGTTTTCATTTTTCATCATCTAGTCTAGATTTATATAGAGTAATTTCTTTTTCATAGTTAGTTACGGGGAAAATAGTCATCGAGGTAAGTTTTTTATTTTAACATAGAAACACGATGGATGAAGATGAATAGTGGAGAATTTTTTGATAATTGTAGATTTCATAAAACAGGTAGATAAAGAAAAATAATTTGATCAATAGCCAAAAGAAAATAATTTTGACCATTTTTTGTTTTTAAATAGAGTAATTATATTCGCATTACATTTCCTGGTTTGATAAAACATATCATAATTACGTATTCTAATTTTTTTTACCTTATACTCCAACAATTCCAAAAAGATATTCCCCTATTCATTTTTTATCCGTTCTAAATTATATTCCCCTTTTCTTATTTAACGTTTTAATTTTCTAAAATATCCATATTTATTATGCATAGTCATCAATAATAAAAAAATTAAAATTAAATATTAAATAAACCAAAGAGCATATTAGGAAATACATTATTAAATTATACATTTTCAACAATATTAATTAAGTTTTTTTAATTTATGTGAAAAATGAAAAGAAAATATATTTTTGTGTGACGGAGAAATTATTATAATTATTATATATAAGTATAGATTTTGCCCATACCCAAAAGTGTTCGTCTAAAAATCACGTAGGCATTTGTCAAAAGACGCTCTTACAGCCAACAGTTTTAAATAAGTAATGAATAATAATGGCAAAAACTTCTCATAAATTTAAACAATGCTAATATAATATCGGGCTATGAATCATTAAGAACCAAGTATGTTGATTACTAAAAGACTAATAATTAATAATTGCCATAAAGCTTAGGACAAAATTTAACCTTTTAATTAGTGTAATCAAAATGTGGTGTGGAAATAATTTTTGTTGTGTGAATATAATTAACTGTTGGTAATATATAGGCGTGGCTTTGACGAAAAATATGTTTGAACAATCAAGTCCCCACTAATATTTTTCAATTATTATTTTGTGATTCAATTAACTGAAAATTTTCTAATATGCTCGGAAGGTGTTGTTACGACACCCTCCGTCCCACCTTCCAAGTGGGTATATATAAGTTCAACGGAGATTAATTAATTAATGTGATTATTTTAATTATTTCTTCCATTCCACGAAGATACTTTCTTTTTAATTTTCACATAAATTAAGAAAATATCATTTAATGTTATTGGAAATATACAATCTAACAATAAATTTTCTTAATATACTATATGATTTATTTAATATTTCACTTTACTTGCTCTTTGTTGTTGATTATTATTCATTATAAATGATGGTATATTAGAAAACTAAAAAATTAACTTAAGAAAATTGAATATAATTTGAGACAGATAAAAAAGAAAATAGGGGATATCTTTTTAAGACGGATGGAGTATATTTTATGAGGGCTTGAATCGTATTACTCAAGTGAAATGAGATATCGATGCTATAGTTGAAACGGACCTTGAAAAGTTTGATGATAAGTGAAAATTTTCTAACACTATATAATTATATAGTGTGTATTAAAATGTGTCATATACACGCTATATGTGCATATGGTCTCATTGCATGTAACACATGTAGTGTTTAGAAGTCTACTCTGATGATAAGCGTCGGTCCATTATAGCTTACTATCTTGGATCGAGACTATAATGATTACATGTGTAATGATGTATACTAATTTTAGTGAAAATTGGAAGGTAATTAATTACCCTCTCCCACTAGCCACGCTGGGCATTCAACGGCCAACACGAATCTATGTGATCCTAACTTCGTGTAACACGTGGAGTCTTCACATGGCTGTAACTAAGCATGAGAATTCGGGTTTCAAGTGCGAGTTAGGGTATTAGATTGATCGAGTTCAGACCAAATATTTCCATTTAGATTCAGGTTTGGTCTTGAAAACAGTAAGCCTATTCAGGTTTGGTCTTGGTTCAGATTTAGTAACACTTTAAGTTTTTTCAGATATCTAACGCATACATATAAAAACATACACGGGAAAAGAAACACTTAAATGAGTATGAAAAAAATAATTAAAATATATATAATAATACACTTAAATAAAAATAATAATAATCAGATACTCATGCAATGAAGTTAACAATTAGATACTATCGTTTAGTTAGTTGACTTTATTTATATTCTAATTTTATAGTTTTACTATAAGCTTCCTGTATTGTTAAGTAATCAAAAAAAAATTATATCTTGTGTTTATCAAATGACGTGTATATAGAAAATAGTAAAATATTCGTAGAAAAAGATAAATTCATATTTATTATACATATTTAAAAATTTTGAGAGTAAAAAACATATTCAAGTTTTTTCAGGCTTTTTGGGTTTTAATTGAAACCTGAAGTCTGCCCAAACCTATTTGGTTTTCGGTTCTGATACTCAAAACCTGAAAATTTTTGCTTTCTACCTGATCAACTTCGGGGTATATTTTGGCCAAGTTGGGGTAACCCATTTGGGCTCAGGTTTTTTTGCCCAAGCCTAGGCTTGTAACCAATATTCTATTCAAGTTGCTCTAAATATATGATCCACTTTTTCTTGTTGGTTTTTTGAAGTGTATTGTTCTTTTTCCATATTAAAAGGTCTAATTTATATTATTTTCTTAATCTAGCTCTATTAGTTAATACTTGGTTATAACTACTAAAATTTGAATTCTATTTACTATTACAGCAAGAATAGTGTGTGGGGAAAAAGATAAGGGAAAATTAGGGGGAAAAAACCTATTTTTCAAACAATGTGTAGGATAAAACATTAAAATTGGACACGTGGTGTAATTTAAGTGGGTTGAATGTGTGTTTGTGAGACAAAAAAGTGAAGTGCTAAAGGGTAAATGAGGGGCTAAATTACCCCTCCACCCCCACCCCCGGGTGGAAGGAGAAAAAAAAAAGGATTTTACACGCCAATTATTACACACTATTTGAGTTTTTTTGGAGGGGGAGGGAGCTTTACATTAATTGTGCTCTTAATAGGGTAAATTTAAAACACAGATTATAAAATGTATATTTCCAATACGATTTTTATTTCTGCGAAAAAGCAAAGTTCACCTATATTTGGGACGGAGGTAGAAATAAGCAAAAGGTGGGAAAAACCATTAAAATCATGCTTGTTGCGTAGACATGCAATGCAATTGAAAATCGAAATTAATATGAAATAAAACGCAATGCATAACAATAAGTGGAGCACACTTACTCAGTTTAAGTGTGCTTAAATGCATCATTGACTTATTTTTAAGAATAGAGACAATGCAATAAGGAGAGATCATTTCTGATTTCATAATAAAGTTAGACCATATGTAGAAGGAGTAATATGGGAGAAGGATGTTGGAAACATTAGAAAGGTCATGTGATTAGCTTATGTGGACTCTCTCGATCTTGTACGGAGTAAATGTGATTTTCAAATTATTTTTAAGAGACCAAAGAAAGACATGAAAAAACAGTAGTTATAGTAATAGTAATGATAATAATAATAATATTATTATTATAGTAATAATAATTTATTTATTTATTAAACGAAAAACGTACAAAATGGTGCATAAATATTCTCATTCATTGCTTTATCTTCCGTTGGGTTGGGGTCTCATGTGTCGCTTTCAAGACTTAAATATGCAGAGCTGAAGATGGGATGACACCACACCATACCACACCTTTCGAGCGGGAAAAAACGCATAAAGAAATGCTATACCCCCACCCCTACTCACATACTTTTTCCTCTCTCTCTCTCTAGAAAACCTCAAGTTCTTCAAGAAACTCACATTTTCTCTATTTTTTTGGTGGGTTGTTCTTGTTTAGTTCTGTCAAGATCTTTGTTTGATGTCATTTAAGCTGTTGTTTGTGGTGTTCATAATATTTTTTCCCCATATTTCCTGAGTGTTTTTAAGAAATGGGTTTGCAGTGCTTTCTTTGTCCAGTCTTGATTGTGGAGGTGCTTTCTTCTGAATCTGATGCTTTCTGTGTTTAAGGTTCCAAGTTTTTCACTTTTTTCACCTCGTTTCCTTCTGCTTTTTTGTGTTTGTGGGTCAAGTTGTTTGCTTATCTGGGTAGTCTAGTTTCTTGGGTTTCTGTCTTTCCCTTTATCTATTTAGGTGAATAAAGCCCATGGCCATGGAATTTGGGGGCTTTTCGATCCGGTGAGCTGTTAATTTGAGGCGTTTTCTGTGCTTTGATTTTTTGTTGGGGCTCTTTCGGAAGCGTTGTTTTTGTGTATTTTGTAGGGAATATGCGTCGAGGATGAGAAGTGTTAACGTGGTAAAATGCTGGCCCTTCGATGAGACTAATGAAGATGAAGTAAAGTCTTTGCTCCCTCCCATATCTGTCAAGAAATTCACCTGGTGGTTTGATAAGCTTGAATTGGCCCGTTCAGAATCAAATACAAGCGTCCGAAACTCAAAAAAGAAGAAGAAAAAGGTACGAGAAAAGGGAGAATCATCCTCTGAGGCTGCAAATGTTAAGGGTTTAAGAGGGAAACCAAAGGCTCCCAAGAAGAGGTCAATAGTCGAAATTTTTGCAGTTGCGCCGCAGGTTCATAGAGTTGTAAGCAGTGAAGAAGAAGAAGAGGAGGAAGAAATTTCCGATTCCAAGGAAATGAAATGGGGTCTCAAAGGGAAGAGGAATGAGAAGATTAAGAATAAGAAAGAGATTCTCTTGAACAAGTTGAAAAAACCAAATAAGAAGATCAAGAAACTCAAGAAGAAGAAGAAAAGCAATGAAGATATGAATCTCCCAGTTGCAAATAAGGTGTGTAATTCTTCATAATCATTATTCTACTGAATATGGAACATAAAATATAGGTCAGAACCAAAATATTTTTGATTGGATTCTTAATTCAATTTCATCAAAATGCCTCTTTGTTATTAGAAATTAGTTGCTGCAAAAGCTGCCTTTGGTAAATGTACTTGTATACATATAAAAAGGAGTTAAAAAGAGTGAAAATAGGAGAATGGGGTTCTCATGATAGGAGGAATTGAGCAGTTCACAAGGGAAGAGAAGGTATGGTGCTCCAGCTGTGTTGTACCGGTTGGACAGCAATATTTTATGAGGTTGAAAGCTTTGTTAATTAATAATGTTGTTTTTTCTACTGTTTGCCTATGTTATTCTCTTGAACCATCATTGTCATGGCTTTTTTGGGGGGCTTTTCTAGTCTGATTATATTCCCAAATTTTGACCCCTATGATTTCTTTCTTGTAAGTAAGAATTGATGGATTATTGAATGGTATTATAAGCATTTTTTGTTAAACTAGGGTTGCTCAATCTTGGGGTTTGGGATGTATGTGATGAATTGAAATTTTGGAAATGGATTTTTGTTTGCGCTTAGTAAAATTATAAGATTATTATATCCTCTTTCTTGATTACATGTGCGCTTCTTGTTTCAAGGGCTTAATGCAGTCTCTAAATAGTGAAACACTCATGAAATCTCAAATTTTTGTACCTTTTGAGGTCTGATTTCTGATGAAATTTAATGGGTGGGGTAGTCTACAATGCTGGAAAGCCAAAGGATTCCACTGGCTTGTGATGGTACAGCAGCATGGGTTATGCGGTATTTTTTACCGTGCCCGCCGAATCTACTGGAGGGATATGGATAAATTGTAAACATGGGCTTCTTCCATATTATTTATTGAGTTCAATGATGAATTACTTGCATTTTATTTTCATTTAGGAATAGTCATCTGGTTGAATATATGTTGCATAACTTCTAGTGTTTTATGCAATCAGAAACCAGAAGGTCTCTATTGCTGATTACATAAATCCAATGTGAAATCTTTGGTCAAAGGTAACCACATGAAATAATGGTACGCCAGCATATATGGGTCAAGTTTTTCAGTTCTTGTAATGTGATTCTCTATTATTGCGTGATGATAATGTTTTCTTGTTCGGAGAAGGAGTAAATTATCTAGTTTCTAGGTTAATTATCAGTTAAATAACTACTATGTACTTCTATGGCTGGAACGGAAGGCATGGATTTAAATTGGGAGAAAGAGTAATTTCAACACTGATCTTGTACATAAGAAAGAAAGACAATATTTGAAGTCTTATGATGTTCTCCAAACTGGTAGACTTTAGAGTGACAACAGAAAAAATTGACTTTTGGATTTTCTCGTATTTCCGAATAGTTTCTCGATCTGTCAAATAATATGATGCTGAATATGTCTGTATGGTTAAACTATATTATGACAAAGTTTTCTTGTTTGTCAGTCATTTAGTTTTAAAAGCTTTGCTTTCACTTGGGAAGCTCTTATATCAAAAGTCATCCGAATCATTCTTTATTTATTATTTTTTTTTGGTTCATCAGGAGAAATGTTTTAAGCTCCCAACGCAATCTCAAGGTCTTGTTAAGGAGTTGGATATTGATTTGTCAGACGCCATTCGAATGCATAAGGAGAAACCAAAAGTGGAATGTTTTGGTTTGAAAAAGAAGAGCATTGGTCATAAATCTTCTAAGGTGACCAGAGAAAATGGAAGATCAGAGTTTCCGATGCGTGGAATTTTAAAGAATCGTAAGGAAGTATTTCCGCTACTTCAATCAAGAAATTGCATCTTGCAGGAGTCTGTTCAACGAACTCCTTGTGGAACACAACAGGTGAACAAACGTGTCACTTTCTCAGACGAGGACGACATACAAAAGATTCGGGGCTCGGTTTCTGTGGGAGTTGCTTCTTCTTTAATCGAAGACCATGATGGTGAGAGAGGAAACAGTTCAACTGTTACTATAGGAACAAGTAAAACTCAAGATATTTCCAGCGGAACTGGAAGTGCGCAGAATGCTCAAGCTGCAAGTAAAAAGCATTTGACTATCACATACCATGAATTTGATACATCTAACTTTGTGAAGAAACATGGCCAAGAAGGACAATCTGGAACACATGTAACCTCGTATCGAAGTGCATCGCAAGGCATAAATTTACATTTGCTTGAAAGAGGCAATAGAGAACCATCTCACAATCCTTTGTCTGCTTCTCCTGGTTTCTTTTCTACGTATCCAGAAGGACACAGCCAGTGCCCGAATATCAGTGTGATTAGAAGCTCATCAAGTTCTTACAATAACCATGGAAGACTAATTGAAAATCTTGGGGATCCAAGTCCAGGATTTCCTCCGATACATTTCAAGGATTATCCAAAAAAATATAATGAGCCTTCAACCCCATATTTGTATAATAAATTAGAGAAAATATCAAACACGATGCCTCAATTTCGTCCTCAATCATTCCCCCATCTGTCTCCAAAGGAATTGCTGGGGACTTTCTGTTTCCTTCCAGAGGTGGATCAAGGATCACAAATCTGTGAGAAAAAAGGAATGGATGGAGATATTTTTGGTTTACCTCTAAATTCGCAAGGAGAATTGATCAGTTTAAAGTCAAACAGTAAAGGGGAGTTTCAAAAAACGATTGTGCCGAGTATCACTGCGGCTTCTTCCATTAACTTAGCTTTGAATGGAAATGTCATCCCAAATTGCTTGGGTAATCATTCGGAGTGCAGAAGTTGGGAATGTGCAACATCCCATGGGGACCAGTTGAATCACTTTCCCGTCAATGGATATGTGAAAGAGAACCATATTGCTGTTATTCCATCTAGATTAGGTATTTCTGGAAGCCAACGTGATGAAACAACAAATACTGACTTGAATTTGATTGGAAGAAATGATCGGTTCCTTAATAGAGTCGGGTGGGACTTGGATCCAGAGACTGAGTCTTACCCAGGAAGCCAAGAACATTACCAGAAAAGCAGGAAACTTGATTGTGTTTTGCCACATTTGGTTGAATCAAAAATGCGGTTGATGGGGAAAGAGTTTGTAGTCTGTGGAGACGAGCTTTGGAAGGACAAGCAAATCATAGCTGATCATCAATTTGGTCGTACTGCCATAGATAATGTAACAGTTTTCAGTCAGAATGAACCATCTTTAGGGAAATTCAGAGAATCTTTGGCTTGCCCATTGGAAACTGAAATCAAACATAGATCAGAAAGTATGTTCCTAACCAAGACTCCTGACTCTAGGTTTCCTTTCTCACACTTGGCTTTGCAAAATACTGATATGCACCAGAATGATTTGGTCACAAGCAAAAATCCTGTTCCAGGGCTATATGCCCGTCTTTCTCCTCGTAATTTATCTGCTATTCATGACACAGTCACCCATGGATATGATTCCGAAATAGTTAGTTCTGTGTTCCCCATGCCGAGACCTCCTTTTCTGGACCACCGCAACCATGTGAATACAAGCTTCATTCAACTGCAAAACAGGCAAGAAATGCATGGCGCTCCAAGATCACCAATCCAATTTCCCTTTATCTGTCCAGACTTAGGTCATCATCCACAATCATCTTGGTCACTGAGCTCTTCTAAGAACGTGTCCCCACTGTTGTTTAATGTTGCAGACAGGGAAACATTCTTGAATTATGGTAGATCACATTCTAACTTCGACAGCAGCTTCCATCCTCGTACGATGCCTGGAACTGACTATTGGACTGATCCCCGGGTGTCACTGACCCGTGAAGCTTTTTGTTTGCACAATAATCTTGGCTGTGGTCCTGCTTTTCAGAATCCGATTGCTCCAGCTCCATTGATTCAGCGCGTCACGTCTTGCTACTCTGGGATCACACCAAATTCCTTTTTGCCAAAAAGTCATGGAAGTCAGATGAATTTCAAAGAATCAGCCAGGTCAAGAATGAGCAGAAGAGGACCTAGCCATGGCAAGAAAGACAGAAAGAGGGTCTCTGCAGCATCACACAATTCTTCTAAGCCCATGAAAATGCCTAACTTGGGAATTCTTGAAGCATCCAAGTTTACGATGACAAAACCAATCACCTGCATTAACTGTGAAGGTGATGCTGAAAATACGGGTCAACCTCCAGATTTTGCTAAAGACAAAGCGAAAGTCATGGGTCATGGGGAACCTGAGAATGATGAGGATGAAAACACAGTTTTAACACGCAAGGATTCTTCCAATGGCACAGCAAAATCAGGTCCTGTTAAGCTTACTGCTGGAGGAAAGCACATACTCAAGGCCTGTCAAAAGTTGGATCTGAAGAGTCTAAAATCTAGTCATTCAACCTTTACTTTTGCCAAACCAACTCCGGGCTTCAGTCTTTTAGAATCTGAGAAATCGACTCAAATCTACAGGTTCTAGGAGTAAGCTGCTACTCATCATCTCAGTCAAATGTTGAGATTGTTGCTCATATCCATCCAGTTCACCTAATGCTTCTCTATTGCAGGTCGATCTCTCCATATATACTTGATTTTCTTTATGCTGGTGTCAGCTTGAAAAGCACGATCCTATGCCGTTAAATAAGCTGAAAAAAGTGGAGCAATGTTGCTAGTTGTTTGTTTATTATGCAAGTTGTATTCTGAAGAAGATTGCGTACAGTTTTTTAGCAAGTAGACGAGAAGATGATCGCATATCAATCAACATCAGAGCGAAAAGGTAATACTGTTTGTGTGTTGGCCATGCATGTCATTTTGTATAATCATAATTATCCTTTCCTCTTCAAGTTTGTTGTAATGTATTAACATGAAAACAAAAGTCAGAAGGTATTACTTTTGTAGTAATGTTAAAATTGATAGTTTTTTTTCTTCCTAAGAATATCATTTTCAAAATTTTATTTGTCCCTCAGACACCAATTGCCTTTCACCTACATCATATGCGGCTTTTGTACAGTCCCGTTCACCCATCCACTGGTGGGTGAACTTACACCGCCCCTGCCTACATGAGTAGCGGTGATTAGTCTTCTCACATGTGCGCGGACCCGCATGTAGGAGGACCAATCACCGCCTCCATATAGGCGGGGGGCGGTTTAAGTTCACCCACCAGTAAGTGAGTGAACATTTTTGGCTTTGTAGCTAATAGTCCAGATTTTTTACTAGTGGGTTGGCATGGGGAGAGATTATTGTGCCAGCTGACCGACAATGGAAAGATGTCTTTTTCCAGGCATAGGCGTCTGATTTTCAGTTTCAGTTAGTGATGGGACCAAAACCTAGCTGAAAATTTTGATTTCGGTTTCAGTCTTATTTATTGCAAAACCAAACGGTGCGATTGTAACGATCCGCTCCACTTTGATATGATATTGTCCGCTTTGAGCGTAGCTCGCACAGTTTTACTCTTCGTTCTCACTCAAAATGCCTCATTTACTAAGCGAAGTTTTACTCTTAACTTATAAACTGGTCTCGCTTTCTCTAACTAAGCGAAGTTAGAGTGGGTCTTTTAATTTATAAACTGGTCTCATTTTCTATAACCAAGCGATATGAGATTGATGCTATTACAATCACCCCATTTAAGGGGGCCCGACGTCCTTATTGACCCCACTTCTGGTTAGGCTCTGCTCTGATACCATCTGTACCGACTCGCTCCACTTTGACATGATATTGTCTACTTTAAGCCTAGCCTGCGTGATTTTGCTTGTAGATTCTCACTCAAAAGGCTGCATGTCAGTTGGAGTAAGTTTCTTAGTTTATAAATTAGTCTCATTTTATCTACCCAAGCGATGTGGGATTGAGACTGTCACAACGATTTTGTTCATTTTCGATTAATTTCATTTTTACCGGTTTTTTATATTTAATAAAGTTATACTTTTCTAAATATCAAAATGATAACAAATTAGGACAATAATAAAGTTGCAAGAACAATACAAAAAAAAAGAATAATTTTTCTACAAAAACGTTAGTGTTTTTGTATGCGAGAGGGAAGGCTTAGGTGGTTGCCTATGTGGTCATAAAGAACCCGCACCACCTTAACCAAGCTTATTCCCACCCCAAAAGTGTGTGGGGTCCTACCCAAAGAATTTAATTTTCAGATACATATCACCCCAACCCCTTTTACCCAGAACCCGACCCTCGACCCCCCGCCCCCACCCAAAAAAAAAAAAAAAAGCCCCAACGTTCTGCGACCGCAAGAACCGTCAGCTACGGAGGGATTATCCCCCAATTCTACAATGTCAATTGCATGGAAAAAGTCACGAATTTGTTGGGCTTACTTTGAATTTTTTACTAGTTCCCCCCTTCATTGATCTCTTCATCTCGGCATGATATCGATCGATTGGAGCCTCCATTAGCTTCATCTTGGAGCCTCCATTAGCTTCATCTCAGGCAGGAGAACAAGCTCCATGTGGTCCTCGACTTCAGTTTTCAAAGAATCAAAAAACCCCAATTCAAAGTTTGAAAATTAGGGTTGATCAATCAAATCCTTCATCATACTTTGCAATTGGAGCACCCATTAGCTTCTCCTCAAGTGCAAAAACAAAAGCCCCAAGGTCCTAGACTACAATTTTTGGCCATTCGGAAAACCCTAAATGTGGATTTAACTTCAGCTTTGTCGTCTCGATTCACCACTTTCTACTCCGAATTTGAAGATGCTCCAGAAGGAAAAGTTGCTCAGGAGGTCGAGATGAGGTGGATCATGCTGGCCGGCGGCGGTAATCCCTCTGTCGATATCATGGGGGTGAGGGGAGGTAATCCCTCTATCGCCGGCGGTTAGTGTCCGGTCCGACGGGTATTTGGCCGATCGACAGAAGGTTGGGTTGGAAAGGTGTTCGCGTTCTTGCTAAAAGTGGTGGGGATGGCTTTTTCTGAGACGGGGTGGGGGGTTTTTTGGGGGGGGGGAATCCCTCCTCGCTGGTGGTTCATGTCCTGTCCAGCGGGTGGCGGTGTTAGGGCGCTCATAGAAGGTTGGGTTTTTGGTTGGGGGGTTGGTGGTCGGGTTCTGGCCACAAGGGGTGGTGGGGTGGGTGATATGTATCTGAAAACTAAATTTTTTTATTTTTTTTAAAGCCTCAAAACTAAAGTCTAATACAAGTAAATAGTTCGTTTAAAAAAAATACAAGTAAATAGTTTTTGCTTTTAATTCTAAAACCCAAACAAATTGAAAAAGCATTTTTTTTTTTGCTTCGGTTTCTCTCTCTCTCTCTCTCTCTGGTTTTTTTTTTTTTAAATGAAAACCTGAGCGGTTTTCAGTGGTTTTGTTCTCGTTTCGGTTGGGCTGATTTGGTTCCAAAATTTTTATGGACCCCTATACCATTTTTACTATAGCCATTTCTTAAGATAAATTCTTTCTCAATTCTCATGTGGGGTTTGTGTTCCATCTTACAAATAGGACAAAATGAAGATGGTAATGAAACAAATAGGACAAAGGAAACACAAGGGCTACTTAATCCCAAGACCATTTTCAAGCCTCATATTGCAGAGTTGAATGCATGGTAAAAGAATCATCAAGAGAATTGCACATGCTAAATGTTGACGTGTAGGTGCGTCAACAACAACGATTTTATCCCTTTTTATGGGTCTCACATAGTTTTGTAAATTCTAGCGCTCTTAAGATTCGAAACCTCAACCCAGGGATTAGAAATCACCACAAAAAACCCAAAATGGAAATTTTTTAGGTCATCGGTTGAGAGTTTGAATCCTAGGAACGTGAGGGAGAGATTATTGTAATTATTGACCTCGTCACATGTCAACATGCACGAAAGAGATAAAAAAATTCAGACCCGTACGTAAAACATTTAAATAATATTCAAACATCCATCTCTGAGGGTGAACTGTTAACACACCATTCATATTCTTCAGAAAAGGTATCCATGGAAGATGATTATTACACGTGAATGAATAATAGTAAAACAACAAAAAGTATCCATCACGAGATTAGAATATGAATATATACATAAACATACGTTTGGATAACTTCTGCCTTCATTCTTTTTCTTTCGCTTCCGGGATTGGTGGGACTAGTCGGCATTGATTATTTTAAGCCAGGAATGTTCACCTACCCACTGTGTACGTACTTTGCGATATATCCATCTATGGCTTTCATTGTGTCCGGGGCTTCAGGGTTGGGATCGCCTTTTTCAGGCTTCTGATATATATGGAGATATAAGATATTTCCTCACAATTAGTCACAATATTGTTCTGGTACAAAGGGAACCTTGCAAGAAGAAAAAGAGTAGAAGAAAAAGATTCAAAATCAATCCCTCTTTGATTGATCAGATTTGGGAAGAAGAGAAGTAAATGTATCATGCAGTTTACAGAGATTACGTACCAACTCGAAATTCTCCAAGAAAATGAGGGAGAAAAAACAGAAGAATGTGGAAACAAACAATAATATCGATCAGCCGAAGAAAAAGTAGCTAATCAAGTTTAGAAAATGAGGGAGAAAAGGTGCAAATCAAGTTCAGAAAATGACACCAAGAATTCCCATGAACAAGCTATATATACTTTCTTGACTTTCAGTGTTTTTATTTGTTATTTATTCAAGATCTCAAGGCGTCACAACAATCAAAATGATCTTCCGTCATATGTCTGACATGCCTATCTCACCATTTTGTCCAATGATGTCCTACTATATGTGCATTTGATGAGATGATCCCACCATACGTATATAGCGGGATATCCGAACTAGTAAGAACAATTTTATAACAATGCTGGTTTTAAAAGAATGAATATATTCATATTTTGTTTGAAGGATGCATGGAGCTAAATTAATAGATTTGATATTTGGTTTAGCGTATCTGCCCCTCCCCTCCCCTCCCCTCCCCTCCCCTCCCATTATACACACACACATTAAAGCCATTCATATTTTATCTCATTTTGCTATTACTTAGATTTATTTAAATTGTCCTTGTGGTTTTTTTTTTTAAAAACGGCATGATCTAATTCTTTTCTGAAATAAGAATGTGTGAAATTAAATGGTGGAGCTTTGTAGAATATATGTGAGTCTCACAAAATATAGAGATATAATTTATTAATTTGTCTAAAAATTCATTTTCAAACGACATTACATGGCAAAATAATATGAGAAATTCTAGGGGGACATGAAAATGAGACATTTTTAGGTGACATTCTTATGTGGCACACTTGTATTGGATGATGAAAAAGTAGTCATGTAATCATCACCTAATGAATGTGTGCCACATGAGAATGTCACATAATAATGTCCCCTTTTCATGTCCCCCTAGAATTGCTCAAATAATATTTCATTAGTAAGTACATCTGTGAAGAGATCGGAA